>CAUYQV010077177.1:0-37611 GCA_963574575.1 Galagoides demidoff
GTTGTGGCGGGCGCCTGTGGTCCCAGCTACTTGGGAGGCGGAGGCAGGAGACTCGCTTGAGCCCGGGAGTTGGAGGTTGCTATGAGCTGTGATGCCATGGCACTCTACCCAAGGGGATAGCTTGAGGCTCCGTCTCAAAAATAAAATAAAATAAAATAAAAAATCCTTCTGTTTTAGCACAAATGTCTCTTCCTTAAGGAAGGCTTCTGGGAATCCTGGATGCTCTATTAAACACTCTTAAATCCCTAAGTCTTATATTTGTCCTCATTAAACATTTCATATTGCCACTGGCTACTTAATGATCTGCCTTCCTACTCACCAGCTCCCTGAGAAGGTACCCTGTCTGGCTTGATCAGCACATTTATATCACCAACTCCTGGCACATAGTACACATAGTAGGTATTCAACATAAATGTTTATTGGCTAAATGAGAAGAACCCCTTTGGCTCAGCGCCTGTGGCTCAAATGGCTAAGGCGCCAGCCACATACATCTAAGGTGGTGGGTTCGTATCCAGCCCGGGCCCGCCAAAACAACGATGGCTGCAACCAAAAAGTAGCTGGGCATTGTGGTGGGCGCCTGTGGTGGTCCCAGCTACTTGGGAGGCAGAGACAGGAGACTCGCTTGAGCCCAGGAGTTGGAGGTTGCTGTGAGCTGTGATGCTATGGCACTCTACCCAGGGGGGATAGCTTGAGGCTCTGTTCCCCCCCCAAAAAAAAAGAAGAACCCTTTCAAGCATGAGCTCCACCTCCCTATATCATCAGCTTCCAGTCTCTAGGCTGGTGTAAGAAAGGATATACTTGTTAATGGGCTCTAAGTGCATGTATTTAAGTGGTTTGGGGACAGCCTGGTGGACCTGGCCTCACCTGTCATCCCAGAGGCAGTGGAATTCATTTAGCTGTTCATCCAACACCAAGCCAGTGCCAGACAGTGGCTTGGCCTCAAGGTTCAGATCCTGCAGGGGAAAAAAGTGAGACACAGATCCATTTAGGGCCTGAGTCACAGGACATCTTATACTGTTCAGGGTGGGGAATCTAAAGGTTTTGTCACAGGGGGCTAAATAAAAGCCAGGCCCTTCTCACCATCCCTTGAAGCCCCAGGATTAGGTCTTCTTCAGTTGCTTGGCCCAGCTTCTTCATTTTGCCTTTCTTCTTCACCTCCGCTAGATTGGGGCTGGAGTGGGGTGCTGCACCCTTTTTAACGCTCCGCTTCTGCCAATTAGAGAGAAGGGTCAGAGTCCAGGGCACGGTCGGCTTGCTTCCCCCTCCCTCTCATTAGGACAGGTCTAAGGGCCTCACCGAGGTGACACTGGAATCGGGTGGGGGCACCTGGGGGCTGTGCCTACTCCTTCGCTGCCTGGTTGTGGTAGAATCCTGGCCGGTGGAGGTCATGGTTGGGTAGACTTCGTCCCTGCTGCGGTTCTGGGGGTGGGGGTGGGGTGGAGGTGGCTGTGAGGGGACTGCTGTGCCCTGAGGACCCCACAATCCTGCCCCTTTCCAGGCCCCACCCCCTGTAATAGACTCCATCTCATTCCCCATTCCCACTGCCGCCCTCTAAACTCCTACTCTCTTAAGGCCCTTTCCCTCCACTCAGGTGTCCATTTCACCTGGTGGTGCCCAGTTCACCCTTTTTACATGATCCCCTTTCCCGTCTCACCCTTTCACTGAGCAATTAGACCCCAGATTCATTCAGTCCGTCCTAGGGCCTGCCCTTTCCAGCCAATCACTACCCCGCTCCACTATCATGCCTCGTCCCCAGTCTCTTAGATTCATCTAAACCTCGCTCAGACCTCATCCCCTCACAAACCTGCTCTTTCCGGCCTATCTTTTCAGGATAATCACCCACCCTTTCCCTCTGCCAGACGCAGCCCTGGCCTCGACTCCACCCGTAACGTTCATTTGACTCCACCCCTTATCTGGCCTGACCGGTAACTTCCACTCTGCCAGATCCTGCCCCTCAGGGAACTGCCCCTTTCCCTCCACTAGACACCACCCCCTGCCCAGACACGACATTTCACCAAGCCCATTCAGCCAGTCCCCAGCCGCCTCCCACCAGCCTCCGCCCTCAGCCCGCCTTCGCCATCGACGAGACCAATCCTTTCGGTTCCACTCACAGGACGCAGCCCCCTTCTCAAACTCCGCCCTTGGCTCGCGTCGCCAAACTCCTGGCGACCTGTGGGGCCACCGGTGCCGGCGCCTCTCTTTTCCATTGGGCTGGGTCTCTCTACTGCCCGCCCAGATACCGCCCACAGCGGGACTCTTGCCTCAGGGCCGCGCCCCTCTCGCGGGCCACACCTCTCGCGAGGTCACAGGCTGCCTGTTGGCGCGTCCAGGCGCGACTCCCGCCGCATTGCGCCTGCGTGAAGAGCGTGCCGGCCGTTGGAAGCTGAGCAGAGGTTCAAATGGTCCCCTCCCCCAGTTACCGCTGATATTGTCCTGGCTGCCCTAGTCGGCGCCCCCCGTCCTTGTCCACTCACCTTGGGAGCTCTCCGGACCCACGCCAACCGTGCTGTGCAGTCTCTTAAGAACAAGCAAGGAAGTGAAGGAGTTAGGAAGGGGAGTCTTCTCCCGGCGGCTTCCCGCGTGTCGCGTCGTAATGACGTTGCAAGGGCGGGCTAGTGGACAGGCCAAGAGCGAGGTTGACCCTGAGCAAAGGCTGATGGCGGTCAAATGGGAGTGGTGGTGATGCTAAATGTGAAGATTTTCTGACTTAATATTCACTATGGTGGTACACAGGAAGCACTCACTGAATGTTAGCTATTATAATAATCTGCCACGAAATGGGTGGTGGGGTGGAAGGAGTCTTGGAGGCAAGTAATGATAATGATAGAAGTATTTTATGACAGGCATTGTTGGAAGACTGCCACAATTCTGTGAAGTAGTGGCCATTATTAAGGCTGCTTTGCAGATAAGGAAACTGAGGTTACGGGACTTAGCCATGTGATATTGGGCAAGTTACTGAACAGCTCTGTGCTCAGTTTCCTCATCTGGAAAATTGTGATAATAATAGTGCTGAGAGCCACAGTGGACTCAGAGAGGAGTTTCTCATGAGTGGCAGCTCTCCATATCTGATCCCTCCGCTGGGAAAACTCTGCTTCCAGGCTGTAATAGAAAGTGTGTGTGTGGGCTCGGCGCCTGTGGCTCAACCGGCTAAGGCGCCAGCCACATACACCTAAGGTGGCGGGTTCGAATCCCCAGCCCGGGCCCGCCAAACAACGATGATGGCTGCAACCAAAAAATGGCCAGGCGTTGTGGCGGGTGCCTGTGGTCCCAGCTGCTTGGGAGGCGGAGGCAGGAGACTCGCCTGAGCCCAGGAGTTGGAGGTTGCTGTGAGCTGTAATGTCATGGCACTCTACCCAGGGGGATAGCTTGAGACTCCATCTCAAAAAAAAAAAAGAAAGTGTGTGTGGGTTTGGTGCCTGTGGCTCAAATGGCTAAGGCGCCAGCCACATACAACGAAGGTGGTGGGTTCGAATCCAGCCCCGGACTGCCAAACAACAATGACGGCTGCAACAACAACAAAAAAATAGCCAGGCATTGTGGCCGGAGCCTGTGGTCCCAGCTACTTAGGAGGCTGAGGCAGGAGACTCACTTGAGCCCAGGAGTTGGAGGTTGCTGTGAGCTGAGATGCCATGGCACTCTGCCCAAGGGGACAGCTTGAGGCTCCTGTCTCAAAAAAAAAAAAAGTATGTGTGGGCCTAGGGGGTTGAAGGACCTTTCCCTGTGCCCCCCCAACTCCCACCCTGTGGCTAAATGTCTAAAGCTTGGTTTGTCTTTTCTAATCTCCCTCCCTCATTCTCCACCATTTCCTACAGGGCTGTAAGCTGGGGCCAGAGAGATAAGCGGTCTGGGGTCAGCACTAGCTGACTAACAGATTGACAGCCCCACCACTCAGTAGTGCCCTCCGATCCTCTTTTTTTTTGAGACGGAGCCTCAAGCTATCCCCTTGGGTAGAGTGCCATGGCATCACAGCTCATAGCAACCTCCAACTCCTGGGCTCAAGCGAGTCTCCTGCCTCTGCCTCCCAAGTAGCTGGGACCACAGGCACCCGCCACAAATGCCAGGCCATTTTTTGGTTGCAGGCATCATTGTTGTTTGGCAGGCCCAGGCTGGGGATTCGAACCCGCCACCTTAGGTGTACGTGGCTGGCACCTTAGCTGATTGAGCCACAGGCGCTGAGCCGATGTAACCAGTTTTAAAATATAGCTCATAAAATTATACTAAAGATTGAAACGAATTTGATTTCTAAGCAGCAGAAGCACAGGCAAGTTGAGAGAAGGAATCAGCTATCCTGTCTGGACTTTGCTGACAAGACTTTCTTGTTTTGAAATCACAGAAAGTAGAGGTAAAAACAATTACGACCATCACTACACTCAAAATGCTCCCAGGCAGCGGGTGCATCTTCTTGAATCTGAATTTGTGCCCTTCTGACCTCGCTGCCTTAGCAATAATGAAGCAGGAATGCATGGGAATTGGTCAAGTGAAACTTTAAAAAAGTTAGGCAGCATTAACAAGGACGCTCTTCCCTTAAGGCATTTTTTAACAACAGATATCTTTTTACAGGAAAAAAAAATGTGAAATTTAAAAATTTATTTCATGGGGCTGAAATTTTATAATGGAAATGTTTAACATTTGCCTTTTTTTTTCAGCCACAGGGAGGGGTATGGCAACATTTTCCTTCTTATACCCATTCAGAATTCCTAGCTCGTGCTATCTCACCTTGCTCTTGTGTGGATTGCATAATGTTGGGTTATCAAGTATAATAGCCTGCGTAGCTGAGGGATAAAACCTAGGTATGGTTTCACATACCTAGGTTTTCTCTTTCTTTCTTTTTTTTTTTTTTTGAGACAGAGTTTCACTCTGTCACCCTGGGTAGATTGCTGTGGCATCATAGCTCATAGCAACCTCAAACTCCTGGGTTTGAGCAATCCTCCTGCCTCAGCCTCCCCAGCAGCTGGGACTACAGGTGCCCACTAATAGTAGAGGTAGGTTCTTGTTCTTCCTTAGGCTGGTCTTTTTTTTTTTTTTTCCAGTTTTTTGGCCCAGGCCAGGCTTGAACCCGTCACCTCTGGTATATGGGGCTAGTGTCCTACTCCTTTGAGCCACAGGCACCACCCCTTAGGCTGGTCTTGAACTCCTGAACCCAGGCAATCCAACTACTTCACCCTCCCAGAGTGCTAGGATTATAGACATGAGCCACCATGTGTAGCCAGATGCCTAGGTTTTTGTATCAAGGATCAGGTTGGAGCTCACAATAACCTCAATTAAGATATTATATGATTAATTTTTTCATGTGAAAGCACTACATTCTGAACATGGAGACATTTTTTTAGAAGGTAGTGAAATGATGAGTGCAAAGAGCAGCCTCTATCACAGAGAGCCAGCGAGAGGGCTGAGTAAGTCTCGCAGACATTAGAAGGTGCTGGAGACAAACTAGACAGTGGCGTGGTTTTCTGAATATGACTTCTTTCCTCTTTCTTCCCAATACTTGAGCGGCCTTTTCTCCCCAGTAGGGCATCACTGAAGCTGTCAGACATATTGAGATGACAAAGAGGTTCATAGTAGGCACTTATACCTGATACGAGTACTGTCGCTAAGGGCAGGGCAGGAGGGAACAGAGAGAACAGAGGCAGAAGGAAAGCAAAGGAAAAGCCAACCACAGGAAGATGAAGAGAAGGTCGGCCTTTCTTGGTGTATTCTGAAATATGACCGTTCAGACCAACCTACAGTGTGGAATATCAATTCCCAGTTATCAAAAGTCTTTTCAAAATTCTTGATGTTTGAAATGCTAATTCCAGATTTAATTAGCATATATTTGTAAACATTATTTCTACTAGATTTGTCAGGTTGCCTGCTTCACTAGTCAGGAAGACATTAGTGAGGACTTGTAGGACTTCCCTGAATTAATTTTTTTCCTAACTTCTGTTTCTCAGAATCAAGTCCCAGCTCCTTGAACCCTCAGCTAGCTCACCCCATCCTCCTCCTCCTCCAGGATGTTCTGATTCAATGCCCTTCTAGGGAGATTCCCATGAACCAACACGTCTGGCTGAGGACCCCACAATCATGTCCCTGTAGCACCCTTCACCTCTCCTGCTGAGCCCCTGATCACTATCTTATAATGGCTGTCCTGTGGTCTTAGTTCTCTGTTAGTCTTTAAGCTCCCCAAGGAGAGGAATGTGATAGCTAAAAGGTGTAAACAGTGGTGCCCGGAGACCAGACGAGGCCACAGAGGAGATGTTCAGGCCAAGCTTATGGAAAAGAAAGGGTGACCTGCCTGAGCAGTGCAAAGATGGCATTTGCACCTGAAGTCAGTTAGAGACCCCTTTTATATGGGGCCATTGGGGTTGGGCAAATTCCACAGCTGGCCTGGAAAGTTGGGGACTTTTGGTCTGAACTTTTCAGTGGGGTGGGGCTAGTCAGAACTTTGTGTCTTTGTCTTAGAAGAGGAGGAGGAAGAATAGGGGAAAGGTTCATGTGTTGCTGCGTTAGACCACCCCCCCCCCAACAAAAGTTAACATCTTGCATTTTGGAATAATAAAAACCACTTCCTAGTGCATCCTCTAAACCAAATGTAATTCTGAGTATTTTGGCTGTAGTAACATGTCTAAGATTCGTAAGAGTGTGGTAGACAATGGGAGCAGAGGCAGGGTGTCTTTCCCAAGGTCACACAGCTAGCAAGTGGGCAGATCCAGAATTTGAACCCTAGCCATTGTAGAGATCATGCCCTTTCCCATAATAAGTTGCCTCTTAAGTCAGATAGGGTTGGGTTCTAGGACAAGGTCGGCCACTAGCCACTTGACTTGGGCTGAGTACTTACCCTGAATGAATCTCAGTTTTCTCACCTGAAAGTGGGACTAAATACCCATGTTTACCTTGAGGAGCTGAGGGGACTTCACAAGATGCTGCATCTAGTAGACGGCGGACAGTGCCCTCCGCTTTGTACTCGGCATATAATAAACGCTCGACAATTCCTGTCTGCTGACATTTTAGGCTCTTCCTATGCTTGTTGTTATTGTTCTCTTCCTTTTCCCTCTCTTCTTCATTTCTTTTTCTTTCTCTTCTCCTTATTCTCCAGACTTGTGTCTGCAACACTCAGCAGGGAGTTGCCACAAGGTGGCCATCAAGAAACATCCTAGGATGAGGAGTGAAGGAAGGAACGACACAGCAGGCAAACTTTCTCTAAGACCAGTTGGCATCAGTCCTCCCTGTGCCTTAGCCATTCCCTAAAATCTATTTTCATCAGTTCTCCCTGAGACTTAGCCATAGTCTTCTGCTTCAGCAGACTGGGGGCGACATCTGCCACCAGGGACGCAGCTGGCCTGTCAGGTAGTGGCACTGAATTTATACAAAATCTTTCCTTTTTGGAGTTCATTGCTCCAAATAGTGTCAAGATTCTAAGCTGTCAGATTTTATATATCCTTAGATATATAAAGATTAGTATATATCCTTCTCTGAACACATCCAAAGATTAAATAGAGGTCCCAAAACAAAACCAACAGAGGTCAAGCATTCCTGAGTGGACTACCTAGGGGAAGAGAGAATGATAAATCTCAGGTCTTCTCATTCTTGACAAGTACTTCCACACTTTCCTTTCTAGTATCTGGGGTTCTTTCTTAAGGGCAATTCTTAAGTAGGAAGAATTTCCGGTGAAGTGGGAATTTCACTGCTTTATTTTTTTGCTTCTGTTCCCAGGGATTTTGCAAAACTTGACATTTCATTGTACAATCTCTGAGTAAGGTCCCTGTGTCATTCAGACCTGTGCTGTTTCCCTGTGCAAGTGGGGAATTTTCTCTGTTAACAGAGGTGGACTGAAGTGGACTAGACCTGGGGGAGAGAACAGGGGATTCAGGGCAACTGGCCTCTAGTGTTGCTACTCTTTGTTCCTTGGTTCTCTCTATTGCCCCCATTTTTCATACTGTTCTGCGGGGCCTTTGTGGTGGTGGTGGTGGTGGTGATTTGGTTTTGAGGAATATGTGGCTCCTGTCTCTTTACTTTGGCTTCTTACTCCTGGACGACAACCTGAAAGGAACCCAGATCTGTGTGGGGACAGCAGGAGCCTCAGGAGATTCTATCCCCAGATCTGTGTGGGGACAGCAAGCACCATGGGAGAGTCCATCGCCAGGTCTGTGTGGGAGAACAGGTGCCTTGGAGAGTCTATCCCAAGGTCTGTGTGGGGAATGTAGACACAGATGTATATTTTTATAGCTTACAAGTATCAGTGAAACATTAACATCCTAAAAAAGAAATGAACAATTAAATTCATAGACAAAACCCCCCAAATGCCAAGAATTAAACCTCAACAGTTTAAAGATAAATAATTCTGTAATTATGAAGTTTTATATATTTACCAAAGACCTGTATCATTATTTAATGAAACTTAAGCAATTTTTAAAGTCTCCACAAATATATCAATATTTAAATTATTTAGTTCTTTAATTATAGGAAATAAAACTTGGTTAAAATTAGGTTAATTAAATGAACCAAGCTGATGACTTACATTGTATTTAAGATGTCACCTTAGGCCAGGACTATGCTGAGTTTCAAAATATACTTTCAAAAATTAAGTTTAGATTGAAAATAATAAGGTTCAGGAAATTAAAAAAACTACATTCAAAGACTAAGTACAAAGTTTATTGGAATATTCTTGTATTTAGAAACAGTCCCTTACAGAAGAAAAAGTTTCTAAAATTCTAACTATTCTGTGAGAAAATTTTTCATAGGATGAAACCTCTCCATGGTAGATAAGAAATATGCAACATTACTGTTTTTGATGTTTAAAAGGAAGTGCTAAGAATCCAATAAAAACACAATAACTTTAAGCAAACTAATTCAAATGATACTGTGTCTGTTACTGAATATGTGTCGTGTGTCTGAGGCTGGAAACCCGATATCTGGACAATGCAGAGGGATAAACAGGTGTGCTTCTGAGCAAGAGGAGGCATGCTGCGAAGGGCACCAGGTGAGACCCCCAGCCCCGTCTGCATATATACAGCATGAGCTTCTGGAAGCAGCCCTGCTTCTCTCTCTCTCTCTCTCCTCTCTCTCACACAAACACACACACACACTTCTTTTTTCTTTTTTCCTTTTGCAACTTGCAAGGATTTGGTGTCCCTTAATCTCTAGCTCCTGTTAATTCCTATCTGTTGTTAGTCTCCTCTTAATTCACATTCTTTTCCTTGAAGGTTTATGCATTCACTTGAATATTTCTCTATGTCCTTTTAATTTGGGACTTGTTTTATGTAATAACTTAGTCTTTTTTCTCTCTTCACAAGTTCTATCCGTTGGTGCCAGAATCTGTGTTGTAAGGGATCATTAAAGTCATCTTCTCCAAACTCCTTCTCAGGGATTCTTGGAGTATTATATCACTAAACAGGTTTGCTGGAATTTGGCTGTGTTGCTTAGAGAATGGGAAGTCCCTCACCTGCAGGCCGGAGTCACTGTTGGAAAATCTCCTGTGTGTCCTCCTCTCTCATTTTCATTTCCCCTCCTCCTCCTTTCTGTGGTCTACCTACTAAGTGGTTTCCTAATGTCATGTATTTTTTTTCTTGTATTATTGCCCATGTCCCTTTCTTTTACCATTTTTCTCCCCTTTCATCCTTTACCACATCTTAAAAATTTATTTATTTATTTATTTATTTATTTATTTATTTATTTATTTATTTATTTATACAGAGCCTCATTCTGTCACCCTGGGTACAATATGGTGCAGTCATCACAGTTCACAGCAACCTCGGGCTCAAGCGAGCCTCCTGCCTCAGCCTTCCAAGTAGCTGGGACTACAGGCCCATGCCAGGACAACGCCCAGCTAGCTTTTCTATTTTTAGTAGAGATGCGGTCTCACTCCTGCTCAGGCTGGTCTCAAACTCCTGAGCTGAAGCAATCCACCCACCTCTGCCTCCCAGAGTGCTGGGATTACAGGCGAGCCCACCAGGCCTGGCCAGCAGTGGGGATGTTGATGGAGAAGGTAGAGATTTGGAAATGTGGGTAAAAGGGAAGCAAAGATCCAGACTGGGGTAAACTTCTCGCAATTAGCCTACTTGCTAAGAATTGCTAATACAATAAACATGGAAACTCTTCCATTTTCCATCCAGATGGAAGCAAACGGGGAAGCAACTCGTGAGAGGGAGGCTGCTCCAGAAGCGAGGAAGGTGCTACCGATAGTTCGTACCCAGAAAATTCCCCACACTCCTCCATGCTCTGGGTCTCCACCCTCCCTCCGTATGGAGAGGACTCTCAGAACCTAGAAGCAGGTGGAAGATGGAAAGAGTCTGGGAAACAGCCCAGACTCATCCCACCCCTCGCTGACCTTTGCCTTGAGTGATGAGCCTGTAGTCCGGTGAGAGGCTGAGATCTGTGGGATGCTGGTTGCAACAGTTAGCCCACCCCGATAAACACGGAAGGCTGCTGCGGAAAGCCCGCCGGGAAGAAGATGGCGTAGTGTATTCCTGAAGACAGCAATGATTGCTAACAAGTGTGTCTATACCACTAAAGAGATAAGAACCCAAATAGGAGCTCTGAGTCCTTAATGGGCTAGGAAGCCTGCTGCTTCCTGGTCCCAGCTCCCTGCTGAAAGCGCATGGAAGTGCGGATGTATTTAGGAAATCTTTACACAAAATGGCTCAGTGCAGCTGCTCCTTTCCTGCCCAAGTGGCGAGGAGCCAATACAGGGAAAGCCCATCTGTTTGGGGACCGTTAATGTCCCTGTAGGCTCCCAGGTAACACTGCCTGAAGAGGGAAGTAGGGAGACAGTAATGACGAGACCTAATTATGCTTTAGAATAGTGTCAGAAGTCCACGGCCCCTACAGGGATGTACAATTCCAAGTTAGAACTCTTTGTTTTAGTACTTTAGTACTGTTGAAATGTTGGGAGTTTGAAAAACCTGGTGTACATGAGCCTTAAACTCATGGTAAGTTATTTTAACCACAAATTTTCTGTTTTTTGAAAGACTTAATTTTTTACTTTCTTCAGTGATGCCCAGTGTGGAGGCAACTCTAGGAGGGGTTTCTAAGGATTTTGTAATTTGTTGACACAATTAGGAATAAAGGTAGAAATGGCAAAATAACTAGCTCATTACTTTGGTCTATTTTTGCTTTACTTGTTCTGGGGTTGTTTGTAATCTAGCTGTTTAATATAGAATGTTTTATTGTTAATGATCTTATTTTCTGAGTCCTTGCCCAAAATGAGAAAGTTGATTCCTAAATGGTTCCAGCTCACCGAATGACACTTGAAATGGAGGAAATTGAGCTCTGTAATGAGATAAATTTGGGTACTAAGAAAGGCTGAATGTGCCCCAGGGTGATAATCCCAGTGTCCATTTCCTTCCCAATGGCACGTGACACAGAGTAGTATACACCCCAACCTATATTAAGGGAGTTCTTTGAGTTATTTGTTTAAAAATGTATACTCTGCATCTTTGAATAAAATTATGCAAAGAAATTTTTTTTCAGGTTTTTCAGGTAAGAAAGAAGGCATATTTTTAAAAAGATTAATAAAAGAGAAATAAGTAACCAAGGCCAAAGAAAGAGGTTTTTAATAAAGTCAGCATAATGGCTCCATAATGGTTGCTGTGATTGAATCAAATTTGACTCTGAACATATGGCAGTGAAAACAAAGAAGATACAGCAAATTGTAAAATCATGGTCCTGCTCCTCTGGGAGTCTTCACTGGCCTCAAATTTCAGAAGAAAGTTTCACTCTGGCACTTTATGTAAGTGTCATGGAGTAACACAGCAATGTCCTTAAATACAATTTTTATTAAAAAAACCCAAAAGAAAACAAAATACCCACCCAGAATTTGTGAAGGGTATAACTTAATTGTAATATAATGAAGGTAACTTGGGAATGGGAAATTCTGGTGATTTCACCATGTAAAACTTTCCTGAGACAAGCCCACTAAAATGCAAGTGGGGTACTGTTTTCTTCTGAAACAGAGCTGGATGTTCATAGTTATTTGTTTATAGTATAACATGACAAATACAATTTAAAATAATCCATAGATGCACATTTATGTAATTGGCTATGTTTAACATATAGGCTATGTTTAATTGTTTAGATGCTGTATGTAGAGAAACAGAGATTCATTGGAAATGACATATCAGTATTCTATTTCAAAGCATTTACCATTTAGCTTATTTGGCAAAATCCCACCAGATGCGGGCAACTCAGTGATGCGTAAGATGAGAGCCGTTCCAGCCTTACTGATACATGTGAGGCACGTGTCAGGGAGCATGCAATGTTCTCAACACAGTGAAGAGCTTTTTAGTTCAAAGGTTCAAGGGTACTCTTTAAAGTATCTATAGATTTCCTGGAGTCTGAGTAGAAATTTCCAATATTTTTAGGTATAAAATCACTTTGCACATAGTATTTGATAGAATCCTCTCAACAACCCTGTAGGTTCAATATCATGGCATCCTTCTATAGATGAGAATTCTGAGAAAATATTTTGCCCACAGGTTTTAATAGCTAAGAAGCAGATAGGGACATGGAGGGATCAAGATATTAAGTTACAGGCCTAAGGTCATTTGGTAGAGAGCAAAAGGATTGCAATTTCAACCCATTCCCTTAAGATGTGCTAAATACACTATAAGGAAATAGAGGTAGTTTAACATAGATACCTCTAAGTGCCTTGCTCAGAGTAGCATTTGTATTTCTAAATAACCAACCGGGAAAAATTAAAGGGGAAGGAGTAGAGTCAGGAGGACTTAGAAGAAAAGGAAGGCTGGAAACACAGAGGAGTTCTATTCCTCCCCCTTTTCTCTAGCTTTCTGGTGAGCAGATGGCCTTACACTGGGAATGGTGTGGGTGCCAGGATTCTGGCTATCCGAAGAATCCCACAGGGAGAGACCAGAATGACCTGAAACCTCTGAGCTCCTTAGTTACAAATGAACCTTGAACCTGTAAGTTTGAGTATACGTGTGGGGTGGTTTGAAAGCCTTCCTCATTAGTCTGCAGAAATATGAATGAGTGTCCATGAGCTTACAACTGTCCCATGTTCCCTGAAAACGTAACTTCAAGTTCATTTTATTGAGACAGAGTCTCACTTTGTCACCCTTGGTAGAGTTCTGTGGCATCATATCTCACAGCAACCTCAAACTCTTGGGCTCAAGCAATCCTCTTGCCTCAGCCTCCCGAGTAGCTGGAGTGACAGGCACCCACCATAATACCTGGCTATTTTTTTTTAGAGAAGAGGTCTCACTCTTTCTCAGGCTGGTCTCAAACTCTTGAGCTCAGGCATAACACTGCCTCAGCCTCCCAGAGTGCAAGGATTACAGACGTGGGCCACCATGCACAGCCTCTAAGTTAATTTTTTAAAGTTAGGTTTTTGATGTCTCTAAACCCAGGAATTTTGGTTATCTCAGACCAAAGTGAATTATCTGAAAGTGACAAGGATGAACTGAAGAACAGGTTATTCTCAGAATTAACTTTTTTTCCTCCCTGATTTATCTTTCATTAGCATATTTCATCATTTATTTATTTCTTGAACACTTAACTGAGAATATCCTGTGTTCCACGATGAGCTAGGGGTGGTCTTGTGCAGGAAAATGAAAAGTAGAAGTGGCAATTGGTGATCTGGGTGTCTAGTTTCAGGTCCCAGAGCACAACTTCTGAATAGTCTGTGCTCACAGGGGCATGAAATGGGGCTGATGCTTTAGACCAAACCACCAGTTCACAAGTCCATGGAGATTCTCTGAGGGGAAAGACATAGTCCAACAAAATGAAATAAGAATGACTGAGAGCCCAAACAGAAAAGATGGGGCACTATCTCAAAATAGTGAGTAGAGTAGATCAGAAATAAGTTAGAGGCCAGGTCAAGACAAAATTCAGAGGATCGCACCTACCCCCTCCAGAATGTCTCTCTTGCTGAATGGCGTCTACTGTTTTCCAAGGCTGGACATGTGCTTGTAGAGAAATAGACTGAGCCAGGTAGATGGACCTTCACGACCAAATGCAATACAAGGAGTGGATGAGAAGGAGGAGGGGAGAGTGGAAACATGAGTCTGTGGTGTGTTCTGCATTCTCAGCTGAGGATCTCCTGGTCCACCCAGATGGGGTTGTCCAGTAGGCCGTTAGATATGTGTATCTGGTGCTCAGGAGATACACCAGCCAAGATGCACAGCAACTTCTACAAAATGCTGATTTATTGTACAGCCCATCTTGATGGCCCAGGATCAGTTTATATACTAGTGAATCTCCCATCCAGGCAGGTCCCTGATTTTAAGTCCCTTTCCAGGACTATGACTCTGAGCTGCCATGGTTCATTTTTCTTTTTGTCCTTCATTCTTTATTTTTAAAAAAAATTTTTTTGACAGAGCCTCAAGTTGTTACCCTGGGTTGAGTGCCATGGTATAATAGCTCACAGCAACTTCTAACTCCTGGATTAAGTGATTCTCTTGCCTCAGCCTCCCAAATAGCTGGGACTACAGGCGCCCACCACAACACCTGGCTATTTTTTGGTTGTAGTTGTCATTGTTGTTTGGCAGGCCTGAGCTGGATTTGAACCCGCCAGCTCTGGAGTATGTGGCTGGCACCTTAACCACTTGCAAGCCTTGTCCTTCATTCTTTAGGAAAAGAATTAGTTAAAACATTTCCTCTATGCTCTTGAATTTCTCTTCTACTTTCAAAAAATTGTGTGTATTATTATAGAAGACATGTCTCTTTCTAAAAATAAGTTCATAATGTCAGATAAAAGGCTATAATCAATAAAGCAAATAAATACCTCCCTTATTGCAACCATATGGTTTTGGTATTTCACTCAAACCAGGTTCACATTAAGAAATCTAACTCTACTCTCCCACTCATAATCCTTCCTATCATAGACATGCACGGTTTGGGGAAAGACTGTTGTAAAGGGCTGAGGTGTTTATTAATGCGAATGACCAGATCTATGGAACTTCATTACTGAGAGAGAAAGATGGAAGAAGCAAAATGCACCGCAGGCAAGCTCAGCTCGTAGTAGAAGCAGGAAGGGAATTCACGCCGATGCGCACTGCCGGAGCCCTGTGGTCTTCTGCCGGAAAATGGGAAGGCCAGTATTTCACAGGCAGGGGAGTCCTGCAGAACTCTTGTTAACAACCTCTAAAAAGCATCACGAAGGAATTGTTCAATATTAATTTGCAGGCCAAAACGTTCCCAACTTTGGGTCTAAAAGTGAATAACCTCTAGGTCAGTGAGATGGGGAACGAAGCATTTCTATTTCCAATTTTTGCAGCCTACCCACCTTTTCTGTTTCTGTTGTTCTTTTACTAGGCTTGTGTTCTGTGAGGTTTGTGTGCACTTCCTTAAACAAACACTCTATAGAGATGAACTGCAGGGGACCTTGGGATTTGTCTTGTAGGACAGGGGGTCGCCAGGGTGCCATGCTCGCTGTGACGTCTGGCACATGGTCCCTGCTCCAGGCTAGCTCCACCCAGACCCTACTAGTTGGAGCCAGCCAGGCCTTGCACCCACACCCCTGACTTGCCTGAATGCTGACTGAGTTCCAGGGTGCCCAGCCAGGCTCTGCCTACTGTAATTGCCCCACCTCTGAATTCCAAGTCCTGAATTTTAGCTCCTTTCTCCCACCCCCCAGCTGTTCTCCCACCTGCAGGCCATCCCAGGGGCCATGTTCCATGGACAGTCAGCTCAGGAGCTGCTGTTGACAGAGCCTCCCCTTCTGGAGGGAAGCTTAGGCTCTTCAGAGAAGGCCTTCTCACCCATCAACAGCATCAGCTAAGTACTAGCACAGAAGTTGGCTTCACCACCCCAAACCTCAGCACGAAAGGGCTGAAAGGTATCTAGATTCCAATAACCAGATTTGCCATTTCACAGCAGATAAATCAGGAACCTGATTAGGGACGTGTAATTAGAGGCACATTTAAATCTAAAAAGCCTTATTTGAGCACCATTCAGTAAGAGATCCTATCTACTGAATAAGCATCAGATTCCACATCATAAAGAATGAAGATCCATCAAGAAAGATGGGAAAATATAGTCTGTCACAAATCACCTTGCCTGATGACACTCAACTGAACAGCCTCACCCTGCAAACTGCCACCATACTGATCACTAGTTGAGTCTTAGCTTTCTGGGACACTTCTGGATCACGTGCTTACAAAGAAGGTGCTCTGCCTGGCTTCTTCTGGAAGTGTTCATCCTGAGCAATCTGCCCACTGTCTCTTTTCTGTCAGTCATCTGACCTATCTGTGTGGACTGAATATTTGTCTCTTCCTCATGAGCTCCAGCACTGAGTTTATGCAATCAACCTTGTTCTGACTACTCTGCCGTTCAGTGGCCACCCCTGCTCAGCCCTTCTCCACCAGGGCCACTGTAGCCACCAGGCCTCCACTCAGGCCTGCCTGGGTCCTCAGGGCAAAGGGCATACAACTGGCAGTTGTCCTCCTATTTCAAACAACCGTCATCCAGAATGTACCATGGAGATCTTGGTCTAGGAAGCTATTAGAAGGACCAAAGGACTAATTGAAAACAACTAACCTTATGGAATACAGTACATACGGTTCAATGGTATACTTCCGCACAGAAGTCTGGTGCTGTGTCTTGCTAAACCATTCGGTCAGGTGCTGCAAAGGAAACCAGGCTTCCAGTCGTATCCAGACTCTCCTCTGTGTTCATGGCTTTGTCCAGCCCAGCTCCTACTCCTGCTGATAAGCACCTGCCTTGAACATTTCTGCTGATTCTGGGATCCTCAGCCTCCGTTAAGCCACAGGTTTGAAGTGTTTAGACTTGTATAGCTGCTTTCTTGACCTTCATTCGGTTTAGCTGTCTCAGGCACTACAGGCTGTTACCCAAGTCCTGCAAATCTCAAACTCTGTTGTTGTTGTTTTCTTTTGTTTCCACCAAATCACTCTCAGCAAAAGCATTAGCAGGAGCTAATGTCAACCCCAGGACAGATTCTGTTCTTCCAGGTTGGATGGACTTTAAAAAGAAGTCCTGACACTTCTGAATTCTGCTACCATAATAGTCCCTGAGGTCAGCAACCTGAGATTTCGGTGCTTAATCATGTCACATCCAGACTTTTCCTTCCTCCCTGTAATGCTGTTCACTTCATTACGCAAACCAGGAAGTCTGCTCCTTGGTGCATGTTGAGATTTGCTGTGGGCTGGGCAGCAGCTCACCTCCTTCCTTCATTCCTGCAGCCATGGGTGCTGGCACACTCCTCTTCTTCTCTTTTTTCTTTTTTATTTCTAAAAGCATAGTCACTTCTTCAAAATGCTAAGGAACAGAATGTGAATAACTAAAAAGTTGCAGCAAGCTCTGGTATCTGAAATGCTGGATCAGGGATCTTTTACGCGCCATCTAACATGGTCCTCCAGCACGGTGAGCTTTATTCAGTGAAGCTGCCTTTCCAAGTAGCATGTCAAACATATGCACATGTTACAAGTGCTGTTATTTTAATGCAAACTAGCAGAGTTTTTTTTTTTTTAAATGAGTGATTTGGTTGCATTACATTCTTGGGTGTGATTTTATACTTTGCCACAAAATAAATGTATGTATTATCATGAGGAAATGCAGTTTGGTAACAAAGATTGTTCTTTACAGGAAAATACTGATTAACATTGCCATGTCACCACCAGACACAAGGCGTAGTGTGCTCAGTCTATGTCAGAAAAGTCTCCACACTAGCCCCAGTGGCTGGAAATCAGAACCGGAAACCAAGCTCTGCCAGTGTTTTATTGGCAGTGCAATCCCAGGGAAGAGGAGTGAGGGGAAAAGGAGAGTGAGGCAGGGAAGGAGGGAGAACAAATCCAGGTGGTATGTCACCCGACTGGCAGCAGCTTCTCAAGGAAACATGGTTGACTGCTCTGTTACAAGGGAATCGGCAAAGGCTGTCTGAAGCCCTTGTATCCTCTGGGAAGAAGGGCACACATTTTACGGGCAGAATTTTCTCCAACTCTTGCCTGTCCCATGAAGCCTAAACTTCCTTACACATCAGGCTTGTAGGATTGGGCACTTCAGGGAGCTGTTAAAGGCCAGCTCTTCTAGGGGTCTGGGCAGGGCAGACCCGGGTACTGGGAGCCGCTGTGGGTCTTGCCACAGCAGGTGCAGTGGAGATGATGCCTTAGCTGGGCCCTCGCATCTTACAAGTGCCTGGAAGGATCACTGGTGTCAGAAGATGAGCCAATGACAGGGTGGCTCTGGTACTTTAGGAATGTGGGAACAACAGGAGATGCTGTGTGGGCCATGCAAGCCTCCAGTGGGGTCCTGGGAGGACAGGTGTGTTCATGCTGATCTGGAAGGGACACAAGCATGGCCTGATGCATGAGTAGGCAGGAAATATGCATCCCTGACCTCTTGCCTTAGAAGGTCAGGTCACTTCTTTGTGGCCCATTGGTTGGAGCAGTGAAGTCTCAGAAGGGAGGGAGGGATTACCACCTGCTGATGGGAGGGAGCAGAGTTAGCAACTCTGTTAGCCTGTAGCCACATCTGTGACAATCTGCTCCAGAGTCCTCATTTTTCACATTTGAAGCAATCATGAGTAAAGGCCTAGATCTTTTGGGGGGTACATCTCATATTCAAGCAACATTTATGGCTGGCAAAGAACTTTCCCATTTATCATCTCATTTGACACTTTCCACAGCCCTCCAAGTAAACTTTGGTAGTTATTGTCTGTATCTTGCAGAACTAGAAATGAAAGCTGTGTCTGGACTCCAAAATAAAGATCTTTCGTTATACTTTCTGTTTTGTTTTTCTCATGTCACATTTCATCTGCATGTGGCCTTCCCTGAGGCATTCTGGTTAACCCACACCTGATGTCTAAGGAGGCCAGTAATAGCCTTTCTGTTAACTCACTCAGGACTCAGTACTCAGTGGATAATGAATTCTAAGTTTTTTAAGGGTTCTGGACAAATGTTTAATCTGTATTTCCTGGCAGGAAGTCAGGGTGGGTTGGCCCAGGGCCTGCTAATCCCATGATCCAGATTGTGACATAGGGAATAGCAATTTGTTTTTGGTACAAGTTATAAGTAATAAATATTTATTGGGTTCAAGACAGGATGCCAAGAATCAATCAGAGTTGGAGAATCACATGTGGAGATGCAATGTACCATCAAAGCCAGCAAGGTAAGAGGCAGGGTTTCGTGGCTGGAAGGCAGAGGCAAATGTCCAGGGAAAAATAGCTCAAGGGATAGGGGGTTCACGTAAGGGAGGAGGGAGATCTGGGGATATGAGCAAGATGAGAGGGTGGCAAGCTTTGGAGGTGTTCATGGAGTATGCAGCATGGCTGCCCGAGCACGTTCGAAAAGCCAGCCACCGAGCAAACATAATTCACTTTCTGTTGCCTTAGTGGAAATTTCTGAATTTTATCACTATTTATTAGGTGCTTACTTTGGCTAAACATTTAAGGATTAACTCTTACAGTGATTTCATTACATAAAGAAATATAAATTGTATATATATATTTCTAACTCACAAGATAGTGTAAGTTAAGCACCACATGAGTAGTATAAACAACATACTCTAGTTATTCAGAGAGATAAGAAATCTAAACTTTTAATTTTAAGCCACAGGTTTTTTGAGAGAATGACATCATACTTTGAGAGTATTTAACTGGAGGGTGAATATAAAACAGATCAGAGATGAAGTGACTGAAGCTGGGAAGTCAGTTAGAGTATTATGGTAATAGTCTAGGCATAGGAAGGAAATGTTTAGTGTGAGTCTTACCAATAAATATATTTTGAATTTACCCATGTAAGTTCCTCTTACTAGATTTTTTTCTTTAAGGAATAGGACGATATTACTTTTAGCTGATTAAATACATGTCCAATTCAATATATATATATGTATATATATATATATATATATTTTTTTTTTTTTTGAGATAGAGTTTCACTTATTAACCCTTGGTAGAGTGCTGTGCTGTCACAGCTCACAGCAACCTCCAACTCTTTGGGCTTAGGCAATTCTCTTATCTCAGTCTCCTGAGTAGCTGGGACTATAAGCATCCACTACAACGCTGGGCTATTTTTTTTGTTGCAGTTTGGTCAGGGCTGGGTTTGAACCTGCCACCTTTGGTATATGGGGCTGGTGCCTTACCCACTGAGCCACAGGTGCTGCCCACCAATTCAATATTTTTTAAGCCAACCTCTCTTTGTATACTGGTTTTGCTTTATCCAGAAGGGCTAGAAATTAGTAAGTAGGTGTTAAATATAAGACAGCAATTATTTTAGGAGGAGATGGTATCGTAACATATTTGAGCCTATCTGAGCTTTGGAGTCAGACACATCTGAATTCAAACTCCACATGATCTTGGGCAAAACACTTAAAAGTTCTCTAACCTCAGCTTTCTCATTCACATGGGAATAATGTCTACCTCCTTGTACTAAGGTAGAATTTAAATGAGCTATAAAGTAGCTATGTCTCCAGATAGCCGACAACGTAGAAATATAACCAAATGTTACTGCCTACACATTTTCTAGGTCATATTTCTGTTTGTCATTTTCCAGGCTAATGACAGTGGACGATAATTTCGATCTATAGAGCTTGTGAAACAACATTGGGTATGACTGTGTCCCCAAACAAAATATTATCCCTGTCTATTTCATGTTGTGAGTATTAGTTTTAAATCACAATATACTCTTCATTTTTATACTTGAAATTAAGGCTATTAGCTCAATTTAACATATACATCAATGCAAAATAATTTTTAAATCTATGTTATAGTTCTTCATAGAAAACTCTTGCACTTCAAAGATAGCTTTGAAATATTTAATTTAAATTGCCAGGTACAAAAGTGTATGTTTTCTTTAGTATCCTATTTGAAGTAATTTCTTCTCTATGTGTCTGTACGTGCACGTGTGAACGCACACAGTTTTGGTGATTAGATCTAAGACATGTCTGAGAATAATTAGGCCTGCAAGAATGTGGAAGAGGATTACCTGTTTCTCCTTTAATTTCATGTGACTAAACCCAGTGAACACTTTGATGCAGAATTTAGGCTTTGAGGGAGGAGCAGGACATAAACGTTAAGAGAGACAGAGGCTCTGAAGCAGAGGTTTTGGTACTGTTGATATTCCGGTCTTTTCCCCATGATGTTACTTATCAGACGCAGAGCAGGTGTCTTACAGAGTCTAGCCGACACACCTGCTGTTCACATGCCCTGTCTTAGAGAAAATTCACTCCTTCTTTTCCTACCCCTAAGCCTGGCTTTAAAAAGCAGCTCTCCTATACACACAGATGAAAATCTTTAGATTTGCATCAATCTGAGGCTACTAAACTGTTTGTTTTTACAAGGCAGCTTTAGAGTCCACTCAGAAAACAAAAAGAATTATCTACAAGAAACTACAGATTTTTTTTTTTTTTAAAAAACAAATGTCAAAACCCCTCCCCTATGAAAAGAATGGAGAAAAACTTGAACATATATAAGTAAGTTGGCCAAGTCAGGAACACTTCACAGAAGATGGTAGTAAACATCAATTTCAATTTCTTCAATTTCTGTAGTTGGCTCTAATTTGAGGGGACAATACTGATAAGAACAATGACAAAAGAAACTCTTTGAAAAAGCCTGGCTTACTAAACAGCTCACTGAATACTAAGGATTAGGTTTAATGATCTGTGACTCTACTAGGCACAGACCACCTACTTTGCGTCATCGAGTGCCTTTGATTTGCCCAGCCAGAAGAAATAACCTACTGAACCTAGAGTGGATGTGGCAGACAGAAATCTAAACACCACCCAAAGCAGCAAAGTCCCACGCATTAATCTTCAACAAATGTTTATTGAATATCTGGCAGCACAGACATGCTTGTTCCAGGAGAAGCTGACAAACTGAAGGAGGGAGACAGAGAGGCAGGCACGTGACCAACCACAATTTATTTTCACAAGCAGTATGCTGGAGAACAAAGACCTGGGACAACACATCAAAAAGGCAATATGTTCTGATGGGGCGCTTGGCGTAGTCAGGAAGAACTCACAGAAGTGATGACACTGAAAGAAGGCCTTAGGAAGTGCAAAAATTCACCAGGGAAAGAGGGCAGGATATTTCACATCAGAGTGGGGCCAGCATGCACAAATCAGGGCACTTATATGGATGGAATAAAAGATGTGGAGGTGGGCAGAGATGGCAGAGATGAAAAAGTGATGCTGCAGTCATATTCTGAAGGAGGCTGTCAGGAGCCTTGTTAAGAAGTGTTGGGTTAGGCGAGGTGCTGTGGTTCATGCCTATCATCCTAGCACTCTGGGAGACCCAGGTAGGCGGATTGTTGGAGCTCAGGAGTTGGAGACCAGCTGCTAGGAGTTGGGGACCACTTTCTGGCAGGAAGACTGGCATTCCTTCTTTTAGTCTTCAGAGGTAGACACAGTAGTTAGCACATATTAGGTCCTCTGAAAACAGTTTGAATGAAGGAATGACTCCATGATTTCATTATACTTACCTACTGAAGCCTACATTTTCTTTTTTAGACAGGGTCTCTGTCACTTTGGGTAGAGGGCAGAGTGAGGCAAGAGTGAGACCCTGTCTCTACTAAAGATGGAAAAACTAGCTTGCTGTTGTGGCAGGTGCCTATAGGCCCTGCTACTTTGCAAACTGAGGCAAGAGGATCTACCAACCCCCAAATTTGAGGTTGCTGTGAGCTAGGACGTCAGGGCATTCTGCACTCTACCCTCTACCCAGGGTGACAGAGACTCTGTCTGGAAAAAAAAAAAGAAAAAAGAAATGTGGGCTTCACATAAGTATTATGAAATCATGGAGTTATTCAAACTGCTTTCAGAGGACCTACTATTTGCTAAGTATTGTGTCTACCTCTGAAGATTAAAAGAAAAAGGAATGCCAGTCTTCCCTCCAGAGACTTACAATCTAGTGGGGAGAAAGGCAAACACTCACAACATGGCGAGTTAGATGTGAAGCCAGAGGGTGCGAAGTTAGATGTGTAGGCTGGGGAAGGGGGAAACTGCAAAATCAGGAGTAACATCAACAACTCCCTCCTTGGAGGTTTGCTGGTAGGTGCTGGGAACCATTGTCTCCACATACACACATACTCGTTCAATCTCACAGCACCCCTGGAGGCAGCTCCTCTTGCATTATTACTCTGCTTTCCACATGCTGAGACAGAAACTAGTGAGTTTTGATGAGTTGCCCATTCACACAGGCAGTGTGTGGCAGGGGTGTGGCTGGGAGCTGGCAGCCTGACTTTAAGCCTGTATGTTTAGTGACTTTGCTCCATTGTTTGTCTCTTCAGGTAAAAGTAAATTTGATATAAGCCTCAAGGGTGCAAAAGCTAAGACTTGTAAGATGAGCCTGGTGGGAGGAATCTGATTCTCCAGGCCAGATGAGAGGCACAGTGTGGTGGGGTTTGCAGGTGTGGGGACAGGGTGCTGGTTGGCACCAACTAGCTCAGATTGGAGCCCAGAACTCTATCCAAGTGGTGTGGCTGGTGGTGCATTCATGGGTGGAGTCTAGAAGACTCCAGAATGAGCATCTATCAACATGTTCACATCTAAAGAATATGTTTTGAACAATTAATCTTTTTCTAACTTGATATTAATAAGTTCTCAAGATCCTGATTGCTAGCTTTCTACATGACTCTCTGGATCCCAGCAAAAAGGAGTTGAGTTGTTTAGAGCAATAGCCAGGAGTTTACTACTTTTCCTTCCCTGATAGCTCCCACTATCCTGCTTCCTAAGGCCACTCTAAGCAAACTCTTTGCACCTGAGTCCTTGGCTCAGTCTCTGCTATGAGTAAATCCAGACTAAGATTCTTTCTTTATATCTGTTTGAGTGTCCTCCCTCTGGGGTTTCCTTCAGGTGCTGCAGTAATCAATGAAATGAGTCTTTTAGGTGTGGATGACCTAAAAGATGATATGATCTTTAAACAAAAGCAGGCTTAACTCTTGTTGGCTTGCAGGTGTCAGTGGGGAGAATCACTGATATTCTTCCACACTTTCCCACCTTTACCCTTGATTTCTATTCTAAAATAAAGGAAAGAACATATTTTAACAAAGGAAAGAACATGGCAAATAGTATTCCATTTGTCACAACTTGAAAATTCTGCTTTTATTGATATAGTGAATTACATTTATGGATTTGCTTAGGTTAAACCAGCCTTAAGTTCCTTGGATGAAGCCTACTTAATCATGATGTATAGTTTTTAAAATGTGTACCTATAATCTATTAGCCAAGATTTTATTAAGCATTTTTGCATTGATACTCATTAGTGAAATTGGTCTATAGTTCTCTTTTTTAGATGGGTTCTTTTCTTGTTTTAATATTAGGGTAATATTTGATTAATAGAACATGTTGAGGAATTTTCCTCACTTCTTAATATTTTTTAATAGGTTCTTCAGTCTAGTACAAACTCTTTTTGAAGGTTTAATAGTGTGAAGCCATCTGGTCCTGATTTTGTTTTCTCGGAAGATTTTTTATTTTTTCTTTGATCTGAGTGCTTGTTATTGAAAGAGATCTATTTTTTCCTGGTTTAGTCTTAGGAGATGGTGTTATTCCAGGTATTAGTCCATTTCCTCCACATTGTCAAAGTTCTGGGTGTAGAGTTTCTTATAGTAGTCAGAGAAAATCTCTTATACTTCTATGGTATCTCTAGTTATTTCTCCTTTTTCATTTCTGATTTAAGCTATTAGAGATTTTAATTTTCTATTTCTAGTTAATCTGGCCAAAAGTTTATCAATTTTATTTTTTTTTAAAAACCAACTTTTTGTTTCATTAGTTTTCTGAATGAATTTCTTTTTCAATTTTATTTATTTCTGATTTAATTTTGGTGATTTCTTTTCTTCTGATAGGTTTGGGATTTGATTGCTTTTCTTTTTCTATTTCCTTAAGACAGTACATGATGGCTCAGTGCCTGTAGTTCAAAGGCTAGGGCTCCAGCCACATACACCAGAGCTGGTGGGTTCAAATCTAGCCCAGGCCTGCCAAACAACACTGACCACACCAACCAAAAAATAGCTGGGCATTGTGGCAGGCAACTGTAGTCCCAGCTACTCGGAAGGCTGAGGCAAGAGAATCGCTTAAGCCCAAGAGTTTGAGGTTGCTGTGAGCTGTGATGCCATGAGGCTCTACTGAGGGCGACATAATGAGACTCTGTCTCAAAAAAAAAGATCATACATTATGTTGCAGATGTGCTCTTTTACTGTGTTTTGAAAGTAGAAATCAAATCTGATACATTTTCCTCTTAGGAATGCTTTTCCAGTATCCAACAGAGTTTGGTAGCTTGTCAGTTATTTGTTGTTATGTTTGAGCAATTTAATAATTTCCTCTTTTATCTTTTCTGTGACCCTACTGTCCCTCAGCATAAGGTTGTTTAATTTCCATGCCTTTATGTGGGGATAAAACATTTGTTAGAGTTGAGTTTCTTCCTTTATTGCCTTGTGGTCTGAGAAGATACAAGGTAAAATTTCAATTCTTTTCATTTTGTTGAGGTTTGTTTCTATGCTATGATCTATTGCATAGAATCTTCCATTGCCTCATGAGTAGGCTGTATATTCTTTGGCTTTGATGGTGTGTTCTGTATATGTCTATTAAGCCCATTTGCTCTAGGGATGCTAAAGTCATTGGATATTACAGTATTATAGGATATCATATCATATTGCTTAGACCAAAAAAGGTCTGTTTCATAAATCTGGTTGCATTTAATTTCAGTGCATAAATATTTAGAATTGAAATGTCCTCTTGTTGTAATGTTCCCTTAATTGGTATAAAGTGACCATCTTTGTCTTACTTAACTTTAAATCCACTTGTATTGAAAATAAGATTGCAACACCTCCTTTTTTTCTGATTTTCATTTGCCTGAAATATTGTTTTCCAGCCCTTCACTCTGAGTCCTGTTTTGTTCTTGAAGGTTAGGTGTGTTGCTGGAGACAGCATGTAAATGGCTTGTGTGTTTTCATTAAAGTGGCTTATGCTTTTTTAAATTGGCCAGCCTGTGCCTATTCATGGGGAATTCAAGTCATTTACATTTATTGAGGGAATTGATAACTGTTGGGATGTTCTATTCTTTTCATTTTGTGAAAGTCCATTGCTTAGTTTTATGCTTTGCACCATTGTGGAAGCTAGGATTTTGTCTTTTAGTTTCTGGGTGTTTGCTCTGCTGGCAGTGCATTGTGATGGTCAGTGTGGAGAATAGGTCTAAATATTACCTGTAGAGCTTGTCTTTTTGCAGCAAATTTTACCAATGTTTGCATATCAGAAAAAGATTTGATTTCTCCATTGATTTGGAAGCTTAGTTTAGCAGGATACAGAATTCTGGGCTGAGAATTGCTTTGTATAAGAAGGTTAAAGGTACATGACTATTCTCTTCTGGCTTGGAAAGTTTCAGCTGAAAAGTCCACTATCAACCGGTTGAATCTGCCTGACTAAGCCAATTGGTGCTTACTCTTGGCTGCTTGTAGAATTTTCTCTTTCTTCTTGACTTTGGGAGGTTTATTACTATGTGTCATGGAAATGCTTTGTGTTGAGACAACTTAGAGTTCCATGGGAAATTTTCACTTATGATAGCTTCCTGTAGAGCTTCCATTCCTTTGGGATGCTCTTTTTCTCCTTCAGGAATCCCTATAATTCATATGTTTGAATGCTTAATCAAGTCCCATAATTCTCTGAGTGGATATTCTGCTTTCTCTTCTTTTCTGCTTCTTTAACTGCCTACATTAGCTGGAGAAGTTTATCCTCTGAGATTCTTCTCCGTGTTCTAATCTATTATTGATACTTTCTACTACATCTTTAAGTTTCCTGATTGACTCCTTCAATTCTTTAAGCTAAGCCATATTCTTCATATCTTTCATCCATTTTTGGTTCTGTTTTTGAATTTCCTTTTGATTATTTTCCACTTGCTTGTCAATTCTCTTCATTGTTTTTACCATCCATATCTTAAATTCCTTTTGTGTCCTTTCCATGATTTTTTTATAGGTGGAATCCTCTGCTGTAGCTACCTCATGATCCCTTGGTGGGATCACTTTGTTCTGCTTGTTCATGTTGTCAGAAATTTTCCGTTGGTTCCTCTTCGTGTATGTTTTCTTTTTGTTTACTCTCTTCCTCTACTTTTCCCTATAACTGCTTTTTTCACTTTAAATTTTCTTGTCTCAGAGCTTAGGTATTGAAGTGGCCTTTTGGCATAAGGCTAAAAGGAAGAGATGGGTAAGAAGCAAGAAGAGAGAAAGAATAAAAAGATAAAGAATGAAAAAAGAAAGGAAAAAATTGAAGAAAAAGGGAGAAGAAGGACAGAAAGAGAGAAAGATAGCTACAGGAGAAACAGTGTTGTTTGGCAGGGTGCTGTGGCCACACTTGCAACTCCAGGACTTTGGGAGCCTGGGTTGGGCAGGTCCCTTGAAGTCAGACTCTCGTTGCTAGCCTGGGTGAAAGAAAGACCCAATCCCCACCAAATATAGAAAAAGATCAGTGGAGATCTACCAATATATTACAGTGGAGATCTACCAATACCATTTTTCCAAAGGTCAAAGCTAAAAGGACACCCTAGGTCATGAGCTCATGGCCTTCTTCAGCCAGACCAGTTCTGTGAACACCCAGTCCTCAGAGAAAAGAAAAAAATAATAATAATATGGATAGTTAAAGAAAATTAAAAATACAATTATATATGAGGGAAGAAGAGAGATATCTTAATTGTTGTATGAGAAATTTATGAGAAAAACAGAAGAATTTCTACCAATAGAGAGAAAAAAGGAGAGAAATAAAAAATAAAGAATGAAATGGTCTGAAAAACCCTAATCAAAATGGAGGAGCCCTTGCTACTGAAGAAGGTAAAATGAAAATATAAAAATACAACTAAACCAAATAAAAAACAATAAGAACAACAGCAAATAAGAAAAAAACCTAAGGGAAAAATTGAGAAAAATGTAAATAAATGAAAAGAAAAAATATTGTGTATGTGTGTGTTGCAGTATATTGCCTGGATGGTGGAAAACACACACACTGGTTTTGCTGTATAAGGAGGGAACCAGAAGCCACTTTGTAGTTGCAGAGGGGTCTCACTCCTGTCTTCCTGATTTATTTGCCCTCAATCTTGGTCTGGTGGCTTTGTTAGCATTCAGCCCCCACGAAACTGGGATCCTGACGCTCTCACCAGATTTCATAAGAGGAATGTCAAACAGTGTCCCTGACAACAAAGTGGCCTTCCCTGGAGGTGTGAGGGCTGTTCAGGTCACCCCCAAGGATGGTTGCCTGAGCTCAGCTGGCATACCAGAGCCAGCTGTGCACTAGACCCTGCCAACTGTTCCTTCCATGGGGCCTTCCCACAATGTCAGCACCCTACTTATAGCCAAGCCAAGGGAGATCTACCCCTCCCACCCAGGACTAGCCACCAGATGCTATTGGAGTTTATTTGCTCATTTAAGGTCACCTCCAAGGCAACTGCTGCATGCAGCTCAATCCAAAATCCAAAAACTACAGAACAGCCCTTTCCTGTTCCTAGCCCTCTGCAGGAGGGCTAGCCACCAGTCTCTGCCCATGTCCAGGCACTCGTCTTCTGTGCTGGTCTTCCTCAGCTCAGACCTACTCCCTGGCTGCTGGAATCCCCTACTGCTTCCCAAAGAGTGATGTTTCTGGGTAGGTTTCCACCAGCCAGAGGTGGCTGGAGTCCACTCTCACCTGTCACACTGCAAGTGGCTGGTAAAGAGATATCTCTAGTCCACCACCTTGCTCCACTCACCTAGGGGTGTCTCTCAGGGATCATTTAAGCCATGGATTCTTGCCTATCTTTTTTTTCTTCACAATTTATTTATTGAAAGAACTGACTCCATTAGAGTATTCCACATTATGGATTTTACTGATTGAATTCCTCTGGTTTTTAACATGTTCTTCTATTTCTGTGTTTTATAGACATTGGAAACTAAATCTAGAGCACTGATCAAAACAAGATTTTATTTTTTGATAAGGCTGCTATTTTAGGAGGTACTTAATGTCAGTTTGCCTCATGTTGATATTAGGTTCAGCTATTATCAGTCTGATCCATCTATTATATCATTTCTCTTCTGCTCTTTACCTAAAGGTTAGAAAAATTATTGATGATAACTGCTTACATGTACTGTGTCTTTGCAATGTTCAAATCAGTGATATCGTAATTCTTTTTTTCCCTCTTTGCAACTGACTTATGGCTATTGATTTTTGTATCAATCAACTTTGGTAAATTGTTAATATTACAATTAATCCCTGGATGACTTCACAGGCAATCATATCTATGCAAATAATAATATCCTTGTTTCTTTCTTTCCAATTATTTTCTATTAATTACTCTTTCTTGCTTCACTGTGCTGGCTAGAGTATCCAGTGTGCTAAAATTCCCTCCTAAGATGGTGTGACGGGGGAGACTCCAGGTGGGACTCTAGCCACCTCTGGTTGGGGGAAACCTACCCAGAAACATCACTCTTTGGGAAGCAGTAGGAGATTCCAGGAGCAGGGAGTCTCCCATTCTCATTCTATTTCTGTCCATTTTCACTTTATCTTTTTTACAGCAATTTTATTAGACACATACATGTTTAAATCATTATTTCTTCCTAGTAACAGAAACTGTTTTAACTATTCAGTGGCATTCTTTATGTCTATTAATGTTTTCTTTTCTAAAGACTATGTTTTCTGGTATGAATCTAGGAAATTGTCTTTCCTTGGTTTTGTGTCTGGTTACTGCTCTCTATCCTTCTACATTCTATCTTCCTGTGCACTTATATTTGATAAAATCTCCTTTTTAAACACCATAAGTCACAATATAACCTTCATATCCAATCTGAAAGCATTTGTCTTTTGGTTGGACCATTTCTTTCCTTTTCTTTTAACCAAAAGTATTGGTAAATTATAACTAAGCACTCATCATTTTGTGATTTCCATTTATCTGTTCTTTTGTCCTTTTTTGACTTATTGTGACTGAATATTCTTCTCATTTTATTTTCCCCTCTATTTATTTATGAAATGAACAGGCTTTTTTTATTATTTTAGTCTTTAACTTAAAATTTTAATATTCACAATTAATCCTCCAAAATCCGAAATTAGTATCTTTATCCTCCTCAGGAGAGTGTATGAACTTTGGAATACTACATTTGAACAATTGTCTAGGCTACTAAGGTTATGCATTTTAGTTTGTTCTTTTTTAAATTCAAAAGTATACATGATTTTTGCTGTTTGTTGCAGGGAATGTATGCTCCTATTTATCCACATAGTTGACAGATTTTTTACATCTTGCCATTTGTATTTCACAGCCTCCTCTTGAATTTCCTTTAGTGAAGGTCAGTTGGTGGAAAATTTTTTTAATTCCAATTATTAAAAAATTTCTCCTTTTTTTGGTTCTAATTAGAAATTTTGTATATCAACTATTTTTTTTTCTGTTTGTTTGCATGTGGAAAATCTTATTCCACTGTCCTCTGGGTTCCCACTGGTGCCAAGGAAAGTCAGCTAGAAGTATAATTGCTGTTCCTTCAAACTATTATTTTTCCTTTCTCTCTGGCTGCATTTAAGTCCTCACTTTCTTTGTTCAGTGATGAATTTATTTTTATTTATTCCTGATAAACAGCTTACTTGGAACTTTGTGGACCCATCACATTGAAACTGATATGGTAGTCAGCATGGTTCCTGACATGTGAATGGGCACAGTGAATATCAGCCGCATCACTATCCAAGTTACGTTGAGGTCCTGCAGTCTCCAGTTCAGCAGTTCTGGTTTTTTTTTTTTTTTCTTCCTACTAGGACAGAGTCTAGGAAGCCATGAGAGTGCAGTGGGTGCCCAGTTGACTCCTGAGTACATGTCCCCAGAAAAAGAATCCAGGGGCACCGGGTAGGGCAATAAGCATTTCTTGAGGTCTCAGAACATTCCTCGTCCTCTAATGGCAAATTACACATGCTTTATCTTCATTAATTTTCATAACAACTCAAAAAAGATAAAATGAAGCCACATACAGTATGTGCAAGCTGGTGTGGGAGTGTGAAAGCAAGCACAGAAAGTAGTCCACCAACTCTGTGTTACATGCTCTGTGTCCCCAGCATCATGCTAGAACCCCACAGCACAGACAGCTAGTTCCATGAGGATCAACAAAGGACAGCTATATCATTATTATCATTGCTGTTCCCAAACTATTATAACTAGAAAGCAGCACTAATACTTACCCTATGTCTGTTTCATTTTAAATCTAGGCATTTTTGCATTATGTTATGTTCTCTATTTCTTACCAGATGTCAGAGAAAGTTTATTCAACAACCACTTTATTTGCATGAAAAACATGAAGTCTTACCCACATGGAATTCATACCATAGTGGGGGAAACAAATGTCATTGTCACACACACACAAACAAACATACACTCATTAGTCATAATTGCCATGAAGAAAAACAAAACAGGACAAGGGACTAGACAGATGGTGACAGAGATGCAGCCACTTATAGGATCATCAATCAGACAGCTCCAAGGAGGTGACATAGTGCAGAGCCCCATTGAAGTGAGGGGCTGAGGTTAAGTGGACGTCAGAGAAGAAATTTCTAGGCAGAGGGAGCAACTGCAAAGACCCTACCCAGGAGTGTCCTTGCTATGATCCCAGAGTCAGTGCTGGAAAATAAAGGACAAGGTTAGGAAGGAGGTGGTGTGACTGTAGGAGCCAGGTCTGTGGGGCTTACAGGCTGAGGAGTAACATAGGACTTTGTCCTTGTGAGCTGGACAGCCTCCAGAGGATTACAAGCTAGGGAGTGAAATGAAAATGCTAAACTGCTATGATCCCTTGCATTTCTGAGGAAAATAGGCTGCAAATGGGGTTGGCAATGGAACCAGAAACTGTGAAAAGGTCCTGATATAGCATCTGGGGAAGAAATGGTGGTTTGTACGAGTATGGCAAGCCACTGAGGTGGTCTGAAGCTGGATATATTTTGGACAGGACAGAGAACCGAGTGCTTTGCTAGTGGGGTCAAAGGGAAATAAAAGGGGTCTAGACTGACCAAGGTTTCAGTTTCAGCAAATAGAATAGATGGGAAGGAAAGTTGGATTCTGTGGGACTAAAAGTATAAAAGTGGAACAACCTTGTCTCCATGATTGTTTTTCTCAATCAGCTCTACACTATCTTTCCATGGATAATGAAGTTCCTTCCTGGTTCTCACCAAACTGTCTTCAGAAACTGGGAAAAACTGAAACTGTTTGTTTCTCACATCGTTGAAAAGCACAAGAGAGATTGGAACCCTGATGAAACAAAAGACTTTATCGACGCATACCTCAAGGAAATTGCCAAGGTAAGGAAACCAAATTTGTTTCCTGTGTTTTGTTCTTAAAGAGAAAACGGAGCTGTGTTAGTTGACAAACTGCTGCTGATTCCAATTACCACAAACCTGGTGGCTTGAAATAGCACAGATTTATTCTCCTACAGTCCTGTATGTTGGAAGTCTGAGATGAGTCTCACAATGCTAAAGTCGAGGTGTTAGCTGGGCACACTCTTATTGGAGAATCTGTTCTTGTGCTTTCTGGCTTCAAGAGGCTCCCTGTAATCCTTGGCTTGTAGCCCCATCATCCATCTTTAAAACCAGCAATACATCTTCCCTCTGTCCCCTGTGATCTCTGTTCCATCCTTACATCTCTCTCTCTGGCTTTAGCCCTTTTCCCTCCCTCTTATAAAGACCCTTGTGATGATATTGAGCCCACTGGGAGAATCCAGGATAATGTTCCAATCTCAGAATTTTTAACTTTATCCCACCTGCAAAGTCTCTTTTGCCGCATAAGTTAACATACAAGGTCCCAGTGAGTTTGATGTGGGTGGACACATTTGTGGACCATTCTTTAGCTTGTCACAGGGAAGTCAAACAGGGACAGTATTTCAGAGGGTGGAGGGTAGTGATAACTTAGAATTGATGAGGCAATTAGAGGTGAAGAGGAGAGTTCATATAAATGCCTAACACTGCCTTCCATCCCCCACTGTCTCCCCACTAGTCTCATCTGACAGGGCTATGCACAATGGGGAAAGCAGCAATTGAGCCTCTAAGCTCTGTTCTATCACTCATAGACCTAGAAACAGTGATTTGCCCTGCTCCTATCTCCACTGCAGAGCACAAGGATACTGCACTGGATGCCAGAGTTTAGACTCTGGGTCCGAATGGGCTATGGCTTTTCCCATAGCCACATAGCATCCCTTTCCAATATTATAAGCCAGAAGCCTGGAGGAGGGGATAAACAGGATACAGGCCTTTTTCCACAGTGGCTCTCTAGCTAATAGATATCACTGAGTCAGTGCCATCATCTTTACACATCAATTACTGGGTCCTCCTCATGGAGCAGGGAGAACGGTGGATTGCTTCTATTGGCATAACATTCATTGAGACATTGTCTTCTCCTCCTGAGGAGGAGATGACAAGTGCTTGCTGATGTGCAGGTATAAGACTATGAATATCAAGAGCACTGGGAATAAATGGAACCTTCCAGAGGACCATGGTAGAGATGGAGGGTTATCATAAGGAATGGTTATAGAATCAGAAAGGTTCAATTGGAAAGGAAAAGATTAATGAGGTGAAATAAGAAGTGTTTTTCATAAGAGGAATTCTATTCATTCCTTACATTTACAGGACAAATGTCTGGTGAGTACTTGGTGTGTGCCCTCATGTCTCACATAGTCATCCTTTTATCTGGAGGAGCATGCATGATTATTTCCACTTTATAAAATCAGAAACCGAAGCACAGAACACATAGACTGCCACACTAGAAAAAAACATTTGTCCTTGGAGCTCTGGTATTTGATTACTCTGCTCCCAATGTAGAGATTTGTGAGTTATATCCGATTCATGAGGACTCAGGCTTGAAATGAGCATCTGTTAAATCCAACTTTTATGGAAGTTACTGTGCTAAGTAACTCGCCCTAAGTCCTACAGCTGCAAAGTGAAGTGGCTGATGTTGGAGCCAACTTGTCTTGCTCACAGCCTGTTCTCCTTCCACTGAATTAATAATTTCTCTCAAATTAAAGGCATAAGAAAATACTTGCCTTGATTTTCATCTTCTGAAAAAGCTTCTAGCCCTTAGGGCAGCACAACACTAATAATGATTCAGTAATAAGCCTCTGCCTCCAGGAGAGGTTAAAGAAAAGTTGTTTCTTCTGGGGACAGTGTATTCCATACCCTCTCCTAGGATGAAGCCCCTGATGTTATGGCAATCAGGAATCATCTGAATAGAGCAAAACTGCATTAAATACTGTCCTTCCTAGAATGCCAGCAATGCTACCTCAAGTTTCCATGAAGACAACCTCATCGGGTGCACTCTGGACCTCTTCTTTGCAGGAACTGAGACAACTTCCACCACCCTGCGCTGGGGGCTGCTTTACATGGCCCTCTACCCAGACATCCAAGGTGGGTGTGTCAGTGTGTGTGCCCAGCCCAGTACAGAGTGATGCCTCCCAGAGTGCAAGGCCTACAGTTAGGGCTAAACAAAAACATGGCAGAAAGAAAGGAGAGGAGAAGGGTAACAAGGTGATGAGGACATGGGAATGGGCACATTCTTCACACCGTCTGCCAGGTCTGGGGTGGGTTCAGGTAACACAAGTATAAGAGAGAAACCCTGTCTTCAAGAAGCTTAGGTCAAGGGGGAAAACAGTGAAGTGAGTCAAGTTCCTGGAAGGTCCCAGGGAAGAGTTCCAGTCCCTTGAGAAAATCTGGCGGTGCCCTTCCCTTCTTCTAAGTAATGACTCCCACTGCCTCCTGGGTTGTGTCCAGACCCCAATGTCTGGTATGATGCCTCCGAGGTCCCCTTCTGCCTGCCCAGTCTCCATCTCCTCCCATGGAGGCCTCACTACCCTATATGTCATTTTCCTTGCTCTGTCCTTGTGTGTTCCTCTGTTTCACGACCTCTGCTCTTCCCTCTGCCAAGAATGTGCTTCCCAATTTCTCTACACAGTAAACTTGCATCTCTTCCTGGAAAATCTGCTCAAATGCTACCTCCCTAAGATGTGTCTCCACCCCCTTGGAAATCATCAGAATTTTCTTCCTCCAGGGATGACTAGGTTGCCTTCCCTTAGTGGGCTTATCACACATTGTTCATATAGCTTCCATAGACGGGGTCCACCCAAGAGCAGTGACTGTTTCCATCATCATTACTCCTCCAGGTTGCATAACAGTTTAAGCACCTGGGGCACAGGGATGGTTATGAAGCAGCTTTTCAAACTGTGGGTAACATTTATTCATGAGGCAGAAAATCAATTTAATAGATGAAGATCTAAACTTTTTTCCTATGATAAAGATAGAGGAGAAAAGTTCAGAGTGTTTCCCAAGTACTAAGGGTACCTTCATTCATGAAACTTTCTTTCTCTCTTACATTGATTAATAAATGGTGCTTTCTGCATGTGTATATTTATGTATACACAGCCTGAGTCTTGATGTAGAATGCATTTCTTAATGTTCATTACATTTTTTGAAAGTTTCAAAGTTACTGAGTTAGGGTATAGATTTGGCTTCTAGAATAGAGGCTCCAAGGTAACAATGGATAAAAATATAAAAGGTTGATCTCAGTTTCATAACAACATTATTCACAATAGCAATCAGTGTTACTGTGAGGAATAGATGACAAGAAGGTAGAATATTCACTGGACGTGCACTGCAACATTACTGGGCCTTAAAAGCCAGCCACATGCACCGAGGCTGGTTCGAACCCAGCCTGGGCCAGTGAATGCAATAATGACAATTGCAGCAACAACAAAAAAATAGCTGCGCATGTGGCGGGGGCCTGTAGTCCCAGCTACCTGGGAGGCTAAGGCAAGAGAATTGCTGAAGCCCAAGAGTTTGAGGTTGCTGTGAGCTGTGATGCCACAGCACTGTACCTAGGGCAACAGCTTGAGATTCTGTCTCAAAAAGATAAACAAATAAATAAATAAATAATAAATTAAATTAAAAGAGAGAAAGTTCTGATGCATGCTACAACCTGTATAAAACTCAACGACAGAGAAGCAGAGCAAGGTGGTGGTGAATCAGGAAGACCGCCAGGCCAAGCTCTCCAAGAGCAACTGAAAAAGGAGAGATAGGCAGCATTTGGACAGGAGATTTTGCCTCCAGCTGTGGCTTGGGGTGTGCTGCAAATTGGCAGGGTGCTGGTTGCTGTACATAAACTGGAGCAGTGGGGCAAGAATCTGACACACTAGGCAAGTCTTGCATGGGCTGCCAGAGGGCTTTCTGTTCTCTAGGGAATTGTTTTGATTGCCTAGAAAAGTGGGAAAATCTGAATAGTATATAGCAGCCAGATTTGAGGGTTGGCTGGACCAGACTTATCACCAGTTTAACAGTGGTAGAGACAGCCCTTCTAGGGAGGTCCTGGCAGCAAGGGATCAGCCATTTTGACAAGGTCGTGAGAAGGTTGTGAGGCCAGGCCCAGGACAGGAACATAGTCATTTTAGTTCTGCCTGCTAGGATAGGTCCTCTAGTCGTGATAGGCTCAGGGACTCTAGCACCCCACTAGAACTGTTGTCTGGGGGTACAGTGAAACCTTCCTCTGAAGGATTCAGGAGAGATCTGAGTTCCCAACCTGGGGGAACCTGAATGCTGAGGAAATAACCAGGCGATCACTGTGGACAATTGAGTTGGGGACCTGATCCATGCCTGGGTTCTAGAGAGATGTTATCAGTGGTGTTGTCCATCTCCTAAAACTACAGCACCACCTGATATCTGGGCAATATATTGCAACACAAATAGTCCTACTAAAGTCAGACTCTCCTGATATTTATATACTTTTATGCATATCTATGTATATATATAATTAGTTTTTAATTTTATTTTTTCTTTTTTATTCTTCTTGTTAGTATTTTCTCCATTTTTGTTTTTTGTTGTTGTTATTGTGTTTATTTGTTACTAAGGTTGTTTATTTTTGGTTATTTAGAGAAAGCCAATATGGGCTTTTTGGAAAGAAGTTTGGAGAATACTCAAGGAACTAAAAGTAGATCTACCATTTGATCCTGCAATTCCTGTACTTGGTATATACCCAGATGATCAAAAAAAAAATCATTTTACAACAATGACATTTGCACCAGAATGTTTATTGCAGCCCAATTCATAATTGCCAAGACACGGAAACAGTCCAAGTGCCCATTGACCCGTGAATGGATTGACAAATTGTGGTATATGTACACCATTGAATACTCTGCCATGGAGCCATAAAAAACATGGAGACTTCACATATTTTATGTTTACCTGGATGGAACTGGAACATATTCTTCTCAGTAAAGTATCATGAGAATGGGAAAAAAAGTATCCAATGTACTCAATACTATTATGAAATCAATATATAATCACCTACATATTCATACAAATGCTAAAATATAACTATAGTCCAGATAGTAGGAGGGAAGAGAAGAGAGAGGAGCGAAGGGGGAAGGCTAGGATGAGGGTGGGTATTTGGAAGGACCACATCTAATGTACATAACGCAATGCTACATTTCGAAACTATTGGCTCAGCACCTGTGGCTCAAGTGGCTAAGGCGCCAGACACATATGCCTAAGGTGGTGAGTTCAAATCCAGCCCAGGCCCACCAAACAACAACGACGGCTGCAATCAAAAAATAGGTGGGCGTTGTGGTGGGTGCCTGTGGTCCAAGCTGAGAGGCTGAGGCAGGAGACTCGCTTGAGCCCAGGAGTTGGAGGTTGCTGTGAGCTGTGATACCATAGCACTCTACCCAGGGGAATAGCTTGAGGCTCTGTCTCAAAAAAAAAAAAAAAAGTGGGAAACTCAACTGCATAATT
>CAUYQV010077180.1:0-29478 GCA_963574575.1 Galagoides demidoff
TGGCTGCAACCAAAAAATGGCCGGGCATTGTGGCTGGCGCCTGTGGTCCCAGCTACTTGGGAGGCGGAGGCAGGAGACTTGCTTGAGCCTAGGAGTTGGAGGTTGATATAAGCTGTTATGCCATGGCACTCTACCCAGGGGGATAGCTTGAGGCTCCATCTCAAAAAAAAAAAAAAAAGAAATGTTATCAATCTATAGAAAGATACCTTCCTTTTTAAAAATACTAAGTTGAAAGTAGTTGGGTCTTATTATTGCTTCTGCTTGTTCTTTTATATTAGAAGGTCAGTTTTAACACTGTATTTTCGTGAACATCTACTATGCACATTGGGAGATCTGGATTCTTGGACTCCTTTGCCCATCATTTAAAAGGAATGATTTTTACTGGAATTTCAGCTATAATTTAAAATAAAGGATTTTCACAGTGCTCAATAGTTTTAGCATAAAATAATTAGATGACAAAGCAGCAGACCATAAGATGTTATAGAGAAATGTCATCACCATCGTTATTAATGACACCACCTAGGAATAGCTTCTAACCAGGAAGCTGTTATACCTCAAAGTGTTTTCTTTTACAACCTACTTTTTGGCTAACACAAAATTTATGAAGCTATGCAGACATTAATCTCATCTTACCAATTAAAAATTCACATAATTTTGTTGACAGTGTCAAAGTGTGACTCATTAAACATGGCCACACATCATCCGCCATGGAGAATGTGGGTGTGTGAAACAGTGTGCTGGAAACTGCTTGTCCTGGCTTGCCAGAATGGATTTTTCTCATTGCTTTCTATCTCTGTGCTCAGTGACATATTTGTAGCTCAAATTCTGCCTTCGTGGGAATATTTACACCACAGAAATTGATAATTTTTTTTTGAGAGGCCATTTACCAGCACACCAGTGAGCGTCTACTCTGTTTATCCATGGTGTACTATGAGACTGCTTCAACCAACAAATTTTGGCAGAATTGATGCTGTGTCGGCTTCAGAGATAGGCCTGCACTTCTTGCCTCTTAGACTATTTGCTCTTAGAAAATGCCAAAGCAATCAGAGAAGAGGCCTATGTAAACAAGATGTGACACTCCCTGCTGACAGCTAGCATTAACTTGCCAGCCAGCTTGAGATGTATCCTTCAGCCATAGTTGACCTATTCCAGCTGACAACACATAGAACAGAGATTAGCTGCCATCACCAAGCCAGCCAAGATTGAAGATTTGTTAACAGTACAACTGTTGTTTTGATGTTCAGTCACTATATTCCATAGTGGTTTATAATGATACGGTAGATAACCGAGATGCAGGAAGAATCTACTAACGCTTTACTCAAGGTTCTTTCAACATCATCATGTTTATTCCCCTCTTCTGATTATAAATTTCCATGAAATTAGCATAAAATTCAGAAACCAAGTCATTGGTCCTCCTTATGTGTTTAGAATTGATGTCTATGCTGTTTGCTTATTCACTAACTACAACAGATATCTTGAGCAATAACATTGGTAGAATTGTTGAGAAACTGAACATATGAATCACTTCAACTCAATTATAGCAACATAAAAAATTGACTGTAGGGCAATCTAGGTTTTCAGTTTTGCAGGCATATTTGGAAACTGAATTTGTTTTATAAATGTTTAAAACAAAGTACAAGGAAGATAATCACATTATTTAATAGCTAAAGTGCTGTCATTGTAGATATTCCAAGGATTACATTAAATTATTTAATAGCTTGGTATTCATGAGTAAAAAATACAATAATTATATAAATCCAAATAATAAACTGCTAGCTTTACTGATTTGGGTTTTACTTACTTGTCACCATGACTATCATTGTAGCATCCTACATGGTCCTACTATTATCTTCTCTTTCTAATCATAGTACATCCAGAAATGCACCTCTAACAATATTTACTATAAAAAAACAAGCCTCCCAATCCTTTGCATTCTACACAAACCTTCCATCTTCAGATCTTAAACTTTTGTTCTACTTCTTGACAACTAGATTTCTCTCTTCTCCTAATATTTTTCACTACTATGCCCTTGATCCTATCCATCCTTCTCTTTGGAAACACTTTCCCTCTCACTTTATGTGAAGGTTGGACAATTAAGTCTGTGAACTTATCTTCAAAAAAGTGGTATATATGTCATTGCTGACTGCCACTACATTCACCAGCTGGCCAAGGGGAGCAAATTAGGGGTGACTATGTTGATATTCAGGAATGAGGTATGTAGCACTTTTCAGATATTAGTTCACAGACTTAATTGTCAGACCTCATATACTGAAGTTCAAATCAGACATTAGGACTCGGTTCAAAATCATGTGTGAAAAATTCCCAGCTAGCCACATTCACAAGGTCATGTTGCTATATTCACTGCATTCTGCATATTACAGTATCTTACCTGTGTCAATAGTATATTTTATTTATTTTTATAAAAACACATTTTTACTGCTAATAATTCTCCAGTTTCTAATGTAATCTTTTTCTCATGTTTAATACTCTCTACATTTTCATTTAACCCATAGCTGCTCAGACAGAGAAGATACTTTCTTTTCCTTTGGAGCTACATATAGTCAGATAATAAAGTTTTTACCAGTTGTTTAAAGGATAAGCCTTGCTTTTAATACTACGGGGCTTTTGTTTTACCTTTTAATTTGTCCTCCTTCCTGTGTTCTGAGATTTGGGCACAGTGCTAGAGAACCAAGCTTGAGTATGCACATAGCAGCAAATTTGAGGGAGAGAAGCAAGAGACAAGAGACTTGAGTATCATCTTGAATAACATTTCAAGTAGAGATAAGCTGCCACTTATCTGGGGCCAATTTCTACTTATTGTGAGTAAGTATGACTCTACAACATCCTAGACTGTGTGTCTTAGCTAACATACCAGCATGTAAGAATCTAAGCTTTCTGAGCATAGAAATTGTGCACAAATGTGAAATTGTGAAGCCACCTTTATCGCTCTCTCTCCAATACCTAACATAGGTCTTTGCAAACACCAAATTTCAAATATCTTTGTTAAATTGCATTTCACTGAAAAATAACACCATTTGAATACATGGAGTTTTAAGCTATAGTTCATTAAATTAATTTTTGTCTTATCAACATTAGCTTATCTTAAACTAGCCTATTAAAATAATTAGATCATAATCTGTCACACTAAAAAGAACACAATGAGATATTCATTGTTTACAATAAAACCTATATTTTAGTAGAGTATATATGTCAAAATAAAATGTTGACTTAGGGGATAAAAATGTTAGTGAAGAAAGACTTTATGAAGTGTCTGTGCTTCATTTATAACAATGCTATGTGCATAAAGGAACTTCTTAAAAGTGATCCTCAAAGCAAATGAAATTTCAATAGTAAATATCACAAAGACCAAAGGATATTTAAATCTAATTCAGAATTATTCAATAAAGGTCAGTGGAAAGTAAATAGGAATAAAAAAAGGAAATGAGATGATAGGAATTTTCAAGAATATCCTCATCAGAAAGGTCGATCAAAGTTATTTCACTACTATAAAAAGAAAACCATTTTAGATAAGAATTACAGGGTAGTGTTAATGAGAAAAGGCTTTGCATTTAGCATATTTTCATTTTATTTATTTATTATTATTATGATTTTTTTTTGAGACAGAGTACCACTTTGTTGCCCTCAGTAGAGTGCCTTAGCATCATAGCTCACAGCAACCTCAGACTCTTGAGCTCAAACAATCCTCTTGCCTCAGCCTTCCAAGTAGCTGGGGCTACAGGTGCCTGCTGCAACACCCAGCTATTTTTAGAGATGGGGGTCTTGCTCTTGCTTAGACTGGTCTCGAAATTGTGAGCTCAGGCAATCTGCCTTGGCCTCCCAGAGTGCTAGGATTATAGGAGTGAACCACCGCACCCAGCCTTCAGCATTTATTTAAACTGACAAAAATATAAATCATTTTGTCTAAATTCATTTCTGCATAGAAGACTCAGGGCATAAAATAAAGAAACAAATAGCAACAAAGTTAAGATTTGTAATGGCATAGGCAATATTTTTCTCCTTATAAAGCTACTGTCATAACGAGAAGGGTAGAAGTCCTGCTGAATGATGACTGTGTAGTTGTGTATTATTATATGTATTTCTATGTCTAAGAGCCCTTATAGCATCTGCCAAAGCTATGAAAGATGTGCAATTCCAATAAAATATTTCATATAGATTCAAGAGAACAATGGATCATAACTGTATATAAAAAAACTGTATCAAAAGAATTTACCAGGATATGAGAAAAATCATTGTTTTTATTTGATTGTCTTATATTCTGTTTTAAGGATAAATAATTAATGACTTTAATGTAACTAGAGGAAAGGTTCCACAGCACATACTGGTTTACATAAGTTCTTATATGTTGAGGTAACTGGCCCCTGATATTGCACAGGCATCACAACTGCCTCCCCCTTGAAATTCTTTTTTAATAGGAAGTGGATATAAGCAGATAGGGTCTACTCTTAATATTTTTTGAACATTTCTGATTGACCTGAAAAGATGATTTCTGGGGTGGGGAAGTTACTTGGCATGAGAGAGAAAGTAAAATACTCATCCTCAGAGATAGTAGTGAAAATTATGTGAAAACCATGTGAAGTTAATACAAGAAAAATATCCCAGGGTGGAAAGAATGCTAATTTAGTATATAACAAAATAAATTCAGGTTAGGAAGAAGTAGAATTGGTTTCTTCATATTTGAATAAAAGATTACAGAAAGCTTTAAATATATATGGGGAAAAGCAAACCAGGACAGAGATCTTGATAGCCATCATATCTAAGATGACCAGCAAGAGAAATGACTCCCTTAACATACTAAATAATGATGTCCTATCAACATCAAAAGTCTTGATAATAAATTACTATAAATACCAGATAGAGAAGAAATAATTTAAGGAAAAGTAAAAACTAACAATATCATGTCATTTCATTTGAGACATCCATAGAGGCTAATGAACATCATACATAGGGGCTTATGAATGCCATACATATTTCTGTAGGAATAGTGGCTCAGATCCTACATATGAAACATCCATGTATGAAATTAAAGGAAAAATGTTATTTTGTCATTATAGTACTAGAAGAGTTATAAATATATGAGAAATGGGTGTATGTAGTATATAATGTTGAGAAGAATATTCATTTTATAATCTTGTATGAAGTAATGTGAGTATTCATATAAAAATACTGGAGATATTCTTGCAGTAATTAAGGGAATGTTCATAGAATAACAAAGACATATTATAAAAGTATTAATAGGAAACACATTTTATAATTACCCTATATAAGGGTATTGTTTAATAAGGGATAGCACATTTATATAATAGATTATACACAGTCACCATAAATTATGATTAGTAGTAGTAATTGATGTGGAAAAACATATACTATCAAACAGGAAAAGCAATTTTTTGGATATGGAGTAGTGGTAATGACCTTCCCTTTGTGGAGGAAGAGAAATCATGAGTCTTAGTCCTAACCATGTGAAGGTCACTACTGTTGAATCTGTAACATTGATAGTGCAGCCCCAAAAGAAGACATTTAGTAGTTTAGGATACCAAGGTTCCATCAAGGAAATTATTGGAATAAAAAGGAGTCCATGAATTGTTTGGGGAGAGACTTCATTGTCATGGAAGATGGCTTGCTCCTGGGAAAGCAATCTTGGTTACAATTATTCTTAAATAAGACATCTGAAGACTAGGGCCACATTTCTGGGGGAAAAAGTGTGTGTATTAATGCTACACACACTCCAATGCTACTGTACTGACAACACTCAACAATTAATCAAACATCATGTGGGATTAAACATCACAGCTTAACAGAATTCTTTTTGAACCTGAGAAACTAATGTCCTTTGGTCATTTCAGCAGGTTAGAGTTAATATCATAGAGAAGTTATCTGTTTGCAGTAATAATACATTGAAGTTACTAGAAGTAGCAACGGAAACATAATGGAGCATGATTGCTGTGATCATGTTTTCAACATTTATCAGCTGGACCTAATAAATCCACTGATTCCTTAGACCCAAGTTTTACTTGTTTGTTTTTTAATGTGTCATTGGAGAAGGCAAGTTATAAGAATAATTCTTCACAACAGGCAAAACAGGAGAATGTGGGTAGTATACATGACTATACTATCCATTTACACTATAGACATGACTATATTTTAAATCATGCTTTAAATTTGCCTTGACACTCATAAAGAAAGCAGTCCATATTTGCATTATAGAACTTCATATTGACTCTCTAAAGAATGGGTGGAATGAGAAAAGTCAAAAAACCTAGAACCCCCTAGGAAGTTTCTATAGGAGGTATATCTAATAATTAAGAGGAAAGACTTGACCTTGAGCATCTAAACTTGAGATGAAAATTAATCTGCCTTAGAAATAGATTATCAAATGTAGGTGATTAAAAATATAGCCTAGTTTTCTAGGAGTTGGAAATAGATGTAGGGGTACAAAGTCACAAAATACAATATTGTTTAAGCATAGATGCAATTGATTCTGCTTTGGAATCTGCTCAATTTGATTCACCCATAGGGCATCTTGGTGGGAATGTGAAAGAAAGTAAACTTAAGATTATCTCAACCTCAAGTTTTGTCCTAAAGTTCTCATCTTGCTTATGTAAATCTCAAGCTCAAATATTGTTCATAATTTATGTCCTTGAATTGACAGGTTTGAGGATTGAGATATACAAATCACTGATCCCAGGAAAGTGGTGAATTTGTGAAGTTGGCAGAAGCAGTGGTTTATGGATTTCTATAAAACACCAGTATTCTATACATTGGAGATCATGTGTGTTCATAAAAAAACAAAGCAAAACAAAGAATGGAGAAATACAGACATAAATGGAATAGTGATTCTATAACATCAAATGAAACAGCATTTATTAGAGTTGGAAATTAGGACTTCTTAAAAACATAAGTATAGCCCTATTAGCTGAGCAGAAGCTAAGTTGCAGTGAGTTTAATAGTGAATGGGAAGTTCAAAAGTAGACAAAGAGACAAAGATCTGAGAATTTTGGAGGAGGAATGGAAAAAAAAGTAACTTTAAAGTAACTAAAGGAAATATAGGTCTTTGCTAGCATATCAAAGTCATTTTTATCTTCTGCCGAAGGATCCTCCTTTAAAGTATATTTAATAGTCTGGATGTTGGTAAAAGTTGAAGTGTGTTAAGGATTACTCTTTGTGTTTGAAAATCCAGTCTTTGATAAGACTTTTTCATCCCCATGATTCTTTCTTACGGCTAAAATATACATTTTTATAGTACATATATTCAATTGAATTGGAAATATAGCATCAAAAAAGATTTTGGAATATGTATAGGAAGCAAATGGATTTCCCAATATGCTAATCATTCTTTTAGCATCTCATATTAAATGTAATAACAGTATTCGACCCTAAGGCAGCATTGATCTTCACTCTTGGAAATAGGCATTAACACAAGGAATCATAGGAATGATACATGGGAAGTGACCAATTCTGACCCCACAATGGACAAAAACAAACAATTCAATCAATAATGTATCAAAAGGAAAATACAATATGGATGGGTACATTCCCTGTAGAGAATGTAAAACAATGTTAAAGTAGAGTAAAAAGGAGTACAGCATGATTGATCATCATCATGTGTTAGCAACTCTAAACAGGGTCTATGATAACATCCTCTTTTTCTCTTGGTCAGACTACTTCAAATGTATTACTTAGCAATTGTACATGTATGTGTATGAATTAACTATTGTTGTTTAAACTATTTTAAAGCACCTATAAAGTTTCTGTCATCTTCCTGGTTGCATTTAAGACTGAAAAAGAAAGACCAATATGTACACAGATATACTGAGGAGACAGAAATTATAGTATTTCATTGGTACATTTTTGGGTTTGTTGAGACATAGGTGAATAACAATTCTTTTATGTTTACTTTGTGTCTAGTGAACATACCAGAAACTTTATATATTTCAAGTATGGGAGCATCGCCCAAGGGACTTACGTAAATATTCTAATGCTGTCTGTTCTATACACTCAACTATCTGAAATTCAGAAGATTAAGTGACCTGTCAGAGGACACACAACCACTAATAGACAAAACTGTTACTTGACTCCAAAGTCTGTTTTCTTTATCTTGTAGCTGGTTCCTAGATTTTTATGCTAATATTTTCCTAATTGCAAAAGTTTTCAAGGTGCCAGTTTAACGTACAAAGATGATGTACATTGATTTTTTTTCCTTCATGGGACAAATACAGAGAGAACTATATATTACAGACAGAGGAAGATTAAACAAACCCATTGCATGGAACAATTTTGCATAAACACGTTCAATGTTCCAGTGATCACATATTGTTAGAATCTTTGGTCGGAGGTGAATGATGAGGGGCTATACAGCATGACATTGCTGTCAGCTTTCCCTTGCTCCAACACCTGGGTTATGTGCACAGCATCATACTACTGCTCTTCTTAAGAAATGAGAAAAGATTAGTCGATACTTAAAAATGTTGGGGGGAAACTATGCACAGCATTACCGGCAAGGAGAAACACCACATACATTAAATTTGTCATGCAATTTCTTCTAAATAACAGTGCACTTCAAAGTGACATTCTAAATGATATCCTAAAAGCTATAATGCCTGCAAAAGTCTTTACAAGGTACAATAAAAGAGTACAACATTTTAAACCAATTATTTCATTAACTGCCTTCCCATTATATGTAGGACAGATTTTCTTTGGTGAGTGAATAGAGATGCCGATCAGTTTTGGAAACAAAAGAGGCAAGGTATGAATAAGACCTTTATGTACCAGTAGTTCTGAAAATGTTAGCAAACTAAAAGGCAAAGTAGAAACTGAAGGTGATGTCACATTACCATTGGAATTAAAAAGAAAGAATCTAGAAGCTTTTAATATCACCATATTACCTGTCAAGGCCAAATGAGAAGCTTATTTGTACGTAAATTGTGACATATTAAATAATACTCTGACCTTTTTAGCTTTACTATATGGAGATTATAGAGGTGTTAGTTTTAAGGTGTAATTTAAATGGTCTTTTCTATTTATACTTGAAAGATACATACAGGATAATTCTTAAAGGTACCAAAACACACAGAAAAAGTTCACAACCACTTTTCAATGCTTACCAGAAAACCTAAATACTTAAAATAGTATACTTTCCCTTCATATTAATTAATGTTCTTTCTAGGTAGAGATAATTTGTCTTCCAATATACAAGGTGGCTATAAAATTTGTGTTCAATTTAAAATAGTATGCAATTCTAAATTGCACACACACTTTGTGGTCAACCTGTGTAGGTACTTGGTTTGGGCATAAGAATTTGTATTTTGAACCATCAAAGAGCTACCATAGCAAGTATAATTCTGATCAGGTCCATGTCCCCAATGACCAACAGGAGAGTCTGTGCCGTTATAGAAAAACATTTCTTAATTTTTCATCAAGTTTGGGAAATGCTGCTATGTTTATGAGAAGCTTATAGAGTATCTATTATATAATAGGTAAGATGGATAAAAGACAATAATTTAAAATAAACAGTATACTGAACAAGGAGAGAAAATTTTCAAGTAGGGAATTCATTTATGGATAGTAATTAGATAGTATCTACTAACTGGATAGTAGACATGATTACCCTTTATTTTTATAAAAGTCAACTGATAAAATATCAAACTTAAAAGATCTTCATTATTTATTAAAAAGCTAAGAATATACATTTATAGACTTTATCTTTTGATTGAAAAGCAATTCAGTGATATTGATATAGGGTTTCCCCTGCTGAAGGTTGTATGGGGACCCCCTCCATTTTCTGGGCTTAAGTAGTCTTAGAAATCATTCTCATCACAAGCCTCATCTCCAGGCACAAACAGACTCTTTGCAGGCCACATTCTTTGGATACATACTAGCTCACACACACAAACACACACAAACAAACCTGACCTCTCCCTCCCAGAGAGAAGAGCTCTCCTGGAGCATAGTCTGCAAGGACTGCATTCCTCGGCACTAGGGCGGTTTTGAAATTAACTTCTACCCACAGGCCCTAGGCACCAAATGATATACTCTAGATACACATGGCATCTTCTCCAAATCCCCACCACAGGTACATAAGCTGCTGGACTTTAGTGTTTTTCAACCTTTTCTATCTCATGGCACGCTTGAACCTATAGTTAAACCTAACGGCAATTATGTTGATCAAAAAAAATGTAATTAAAAGAATATACTTTGCTTTTAAATTATTTCAAAGATAATTTAATTAATGATCTTTGAAAATTTTTGCAGAACACCTAAGATTCATCTTTTCACTGCACCCCAATTGAAAATCACTGCCCTGGACAGAAGGCCCTGGTGGATGTGAACATCTCACTTGGGTTCCCTCTTCACTGCCACAGATGCTTCATTATTTATCTTTTATCTGTCAATAAATTCTGTCCTGTCACTTACTCGCATGGCCCGTGAGTTCATTCTTTAACTCCAAGACCAAGAACCTGGCAGAGAGAAATTCTGGCTAAAACATAACACACAATAAAGGAGAAGAGACAACTCTTATTTTCAACTACAATAATATTGTTTATGTTATACACTTACACAGGCATAGAGACGCCCTCATTCATACACGTCTACACAGAACACACCACAGCAAAAATAGCTTATAAGGAAGTACACTAAAAGAGACTAATGATTTTTTTTCAACAAAAATAATATAATAATTTAATTATTTGGAAAATTTTATTCAATCTGAAAAGTTTCCACTTAGAGCTAAGAAAAGAAATATTTGTGGTGGAAGTGAGTTGCAAGTTCAACATTTAGGGGTTGAATTCTCAACTTCTTCACATTCTTAATCTCTATGAAAGTGGGCAAATTCAAAAGCATTTCCTCTGCTTATTTTCTATGGAAAAAATAAATAGCATTTGAAACACTCTAGTAAGAACTAAAAATTTTTTATGTAAAATTTATAACATATTTTAATATCATCTAAGTTCTTCAAATGATAACTATTTTACTTTTTCTTGTCCCTTTAAGAGGATTACATTTGATGCTTAATTTCTATTATGCTTTTTTCTTTTCATAAAATATTTTTAATAAATGCAGCTATTATTTCAATGAATACCCAGCTTAAATTAAAATTTGGAAAGACTATTCTTCTTCAATTTTTTCCATAAATTATTCTTCTGGTTTATTAAAACCATTTACGGGGAATATTTTAGAATGTTAGACCTTGAGAAAAAGGCATTTAGATTAATTTATGGAATTTTTTAAGAGAAAAAAATTTCCTTTCCAAAGTGGGTTAAAATCTTTGAGCAAAATTGCCAAACAGAAAAAAATTCTAAAACAGTTTGATTTTTTTCCCCATTCTCCTTTATTAACACCAATTAGGTTTTGCATTTTGACAAAACCTTTGCAGATCATTTATCTATAAACTTTTGTTAAACTCATTTTTAGTACTCTACTATTTTAAAATCAAAATCAACTGCAATACTTCATAAACTCTATTTTCACTTGAAAAAATCAAGTTTATAAAGCTCTCATGTTTTGTGTTGTAATATACTCAGCACTTCAATATAGCTACATATATTCTGATTTTTTTTTAAAAAATGCCTTCATTTCAAAATAAGTCACAATTAGTTTTTTCTCAAAATAATTTATATTATAATATGAAAGGTAATAGTAAGGATATGTGGGTGAGATCAAAAACAAAATAAGATATCAAAAGCTGTATTAACTCAGAGAAAAATACAATATGAAAATATTATAGACCATAATATACTTTTAAAAACATTAGGTATAAAATCTTACCATTTGTTGGATGGATGGATGTGTTTATATTCAGCAAGGTTGATTAAAGGGTGATAGTCTATCACAAATACCCCTGTATTTTCTAGTTACTGAAATTACTTAGAGTGAACATTCTGAAAAATATTCTCACTTAACTTCTCCAAGCAGCCCCTGAATCCTCTGGCAAAGAGGATATATGATATCAGCAACAACATCAATTTTTATATATCCTTTAGCCATTTCTTCGGATTAGCCCAAGAACCATTCTCAGATGACCCTTGTGAACTTCTAGATCATGACATTAAAAAACAGTGACAGCCAGCCCCCGGGCTGCAGCTACAGTCTCCTTCTTTCTGTTAATGCTGAAGCTGTGAAGTCAGCTTCAGGGAAGGGACACGCAACTTCCATTTTCTTACTGTCTAAAATTATTTTTGCTGAGAAATGATTCTTATACACAACAGTCAATTATTTGTTGTTGTTATTTTCTTTTTCTGTTTAGGAAGACTCTCCAAAGCAGGTAGAATACATTATACAAGACGGGTTATTTGCCTCAAGATGTAGAAAAAAATGTGCTATCTTGAAAGCAAAATTTTTAGGTAGAAGATAATACACAGAAGCAGAATGACAATACACACAGTGGGGCTCAGTGCAGAGGTAAATAAATATTTTATTAAAATTCGCCTGCATAAAGACTTGTTTCTTTCATCATTTCTTTTGCCCACCAATAAATGAGTCTCTTCTTATCAAGACCCCCCAGGCATCATCTATCTGATATAAAACAAAACAAACAAGAAATGCAGGAAAGAAGCCCCCTCCAAAACACTAAAGTAATATTTAAAAACACGGAGCGTTTCTATCTAATTTTAGGAAATATGAGTCAATCATCATTTTTTGCATCAGTTGTATTTTGCAGTTGTGCCGGACCTTACGGTTTCTTTGCTTGGAAATATGTATAGATTTTACTTTCCTTGAAATGTATACTTCTTATCAGTATTAGGACAAATGATTTTGTTTTTTCATACCCAGGTTATAATAATTCATATATATCAAATCAAATAGATGATATAGTCATGTATATTGCAAACATGACTTTAGGTCTATTATAATAGTTTCACGTTATTGATGAATATTATAACATGGTAGCATATGCTACATTATTCACAATAGATTATCCTTATATTCAAGAATAAATATTATAAGAGAAGAGAATGAAAGCTTCATTTCCAGAATATATGCCCCTGCGCATTGCAATTTTATATTGAAACACTACCTAAAATTATGTATAGTAACATAGTTGTCAATAGACGTATTTTAAAATATAGAAGTAATGATGTAATTAGTTAACTAATAGTCTCTGATTTAGATATTTAAATCACAGGACATGATATATTCATTTAAGCATTTTTTGAAAACACAGGCCTAGTGCTATATACAAAGGATACAGAAGAGTTTCCTCATTTTGAAAAATGCATTATCTAAGAAGAGTTGAAGTGATTGAAGGAGTCATTGTGATATTTCGTCATGACTCCTATAATAAAGTTGCATAAAGTATATGCAAAGAAATGAGAAAAGTGGGCATTTCACATACTTATGAAAAAGTTCCCAAGAGAAGCTATCAGTGTAAGTCCCAGAAGCGTTTGCTGTATTTAGCTTATTATGTATTTTACCTTCTTTTAAAAGTTCACAAGTAATACCATGTTATGTAAATATGTTAGAGTATAGCAAAATGTGTTAGGGTAGTATGTCTAATTAGTGGGCATACCTGAAACTCACTCCTATTCTACCGCTGGTCACTAATACATTTTTCTCCCCTCTCGTACACATATTGCCCAGAATAGTTACAGACTGCGGCAGAATCTCACACAAATGACTCGACAGCCTGTTAAACTTGAAAATTCATATCACCAACCTCTCCTCGGTCTTCAGTAATCCCTTAGTATCCCACTGCATGTTTCTAATCAACTTTCCTGAGGAACCTCTACAGTGACTTTTCAAATTTTTTCCATTTGGAACACTTAGCATTGCATTACATTTCACTACAAAAGTAAAAGACGTAAAGCAAAAATCGTTTCCAATTCCTGGCACAAATTATCCAAATCTATCTCCGTAGCTCCCATCATCATTAATTTCACATAGATTGTATTCAAGACTGTACCCCCTGTCTTACGGAGGCAATCTTCCCATTTGAGCTCCGAATCTTATTCCTTTCTCCAGCTTCTATAGTCTTGATTATCCCCTGATTCTATGCCATTATCTCTGCCTTTGAATTTTATTCTTCTCATCTTCATTTATATCTAATCTAGTGACTTCTATCTTAAAATGAAAAATTCCTGCTAGAATTGAGGTGCCAGGATCCAAGACATTCTCTTTCTTTTCTTCATAGCCACGTCTGATATGTGATGTCTGCTGAGCACAAACCCTGTCGTCACTTCCCGACCTCTCAACTCCCAATTCTCTCTAGTCTACAATCTCTCTCACTATGCATCAAAAATAATTCAGGTGTCATAGTTCAACAAAACCTTCCATCCAGTGCAAACATTTTAGTTTTCACAGTATTTACTTAGTGTCTAAGATTAGCAAAAACATATCAGGATAAGGAATTGTTAGCCTTTTGTATTTTTAATAAAGGAATGTTCTACATCAACAAATACATAATCTGATGCATATAAGGAGAGAGAACACACACACAAAGATCTTGAAATGTTATCAATTAATCAAGTTGCTGTATTTAGCTGATCACCTATTTTACCTTCTTCTCTAGACAATTGATATATCTTTAAACCCCACTGTAACTCTCCTTGCTCAAAATGACACAAGGGAATTTAAAAGGTGGGATCACATGCATTTTCTCTGAGGCATAACGCTAATTTTTGGAGTCATGTTTCTGACTAGGATTTTGAAGTAAGAGAAACAAGAGACATGGCCTCATATATGTAAAGAGAATAACTGAAAAAAATTGAGTTTTGTTTGCCAACTCGTGGACTGGAGCTGTTTCTAGGAATAGAAAGAGCAAAGCAGAAGAGAGGTGTTAGTTTTGAGTGAGGGAGCAAAGATACAGACAGACCAGTGAGATAGGAACAAGATGGGCTATGTGGGGGGAGTGCACCAGCCAGGAGCATCACTTCAGCTGCAAAGTAAATCTCCCAGGGGTCAGATACTATCCTCAAGTTTAACTCTGGGGGGTTTCTTCATGACCAAGTTAAAGTCAAAGTTAACTAGAATTTTAATCTTAGTATGTTCTCTGACTTAACTCCATTTTGAAATTCAACCAACCTTCAAAGCAGAACTCTCCTCCCTGGAATACTTTTTCATGAAAACCAACAGGGTGACCTGAGGGAGAGAGGCCTGATGCATTGGAGTCTCTTCCTGTCTTGATAGATGAAGGACCATACGTATCTCTGCAAAGACTTTTGTGATGAGTCCTCGGTGGCAGGAAGACAGTGAAGACATCCACTTTCCTGGAAAAATCAATCTCTGCAGATATAAGACACAAAAGCACAATTAAACTCTGTCAAGTTTGTTAGTGTCATCCTTCAGAAGGGAAGCCTGGGCTGAAAGACTCGGGTTACATAAAATTGGTAATTCCCATCTTCACAATCACCTTTAAATATTTTATTTCTCTATCTCTGGTACTTCTTCCCAGCCTCCTCTTTTGATTTGTGTTCATTAACCAAAATTTCACATGTTAAAAGGCTGACTTTCTTTGATTTCACCAAGTCCTATGAATTCCATCTTAAAAATATTTCTGCAATGCAGAATTTCTCTTCACCCTTGTGGCAGCATGCCAGTCAAAGCCACAGTGATTTCCTGCTTCGTCTCTCTCCACAGCTTTCTAGTCAACCTGCACACATCACCTTTGCCTCCTGTCAGGTGATTCTCCACAAAGGTTCTAGAACATTCTTCTAACATGTGAACTTGAGTTTGATCCCTTACTGTTTCTTCACAAAAAATATTTACTTGATTTTCTTTGTTTTTAGGTTAAACATGCTAAATTCTTATCATGGCATATATAATCCTGCCTAAACATCTGGCCTCATCATGGAATACCACATCTTCCTTTACTGTTATATTACAGCCACAATCACGGCCCCCATTTTTCTCATATGTGCTAAGTTCCTAATGATTTCATTTTATCACCCCCCCTTTTATATCACTGCCACCCAAGAAGTTTCCTTCAGCTCTTAATAATCACTTTCTTCTTTTCTCCTTGGGTCATTTTTACATATCCTTTATAACTGATCTTCATATCAGATACTTATGGATACCTTCTCTGAACTCCAGATTATATCATCTTGGGAGCTTTGTGTGTGTGTGTGTGTGTGTGTGTGTGTGTATTAAAGTGTATTGGTTTTCATGATAATTTATATTTGAGAAAGCATGTGTATAATTATTCATGTTACTATTTGTTGATGTCTATACTCCCTATGAGACTAAAACATTTTGGAAGGGAACCATCTGAATTCAACTGTGTGCTTTCAAGAGTTGGACTGATAGGATTCTTTTCTCTCTTTTTCCTTTTTACTCTTTCTTTCCTTTTTTATTTCATACATAACAACATCCTTTAGAACTAAAGAACCATATGTTATAAAATGAGAGTTGAGGTGAGTAACAAATCAGAGAGTCTGAAAATAAATAAAATCAAAGCCAAAGCAGTGACCACTCACAAGTGAGCTGAGAGATAAAAGGATGTGAATAGAGTCAAAGGAAAGTAGAGCCTCAGGAAAGAGATATTAGGAAACTAAGGGTCATCAAAAACACCAATTATTTTTCAGAAAGTAGAATTAAAATAATTATTATAGATTAAATCTTCCTCTTCAGTTTAATGTGTTACATAAAAGATAATTATTAAAATACTCTTCATGACTTCACTACTTAGACACAACAGGTGCTTCAAGATCTTCCTGACCCCTTATACTCATTGCCACAGCAATTTAAATAAGTAAAATAAGGGCAGAAGTTTATTTTTCCTCCTGGCTTTTATCACTCAATTACCTTAACGATTGTCCTATGTAGTGTTCATACGGATCATTTCCGTGAGAACATACAATTCCCCATTTATTTATGTGCTACAGTCTACTAACTATTCCCTGATTCCTAACTAACTGTATTCCAAATGTTCTCTATTAAAAATAAATCTGCAATAATGTATAGTTTAATGGGCATATATTTTTCTAGCCCTTTAGTGTTTATTTAGATTTACTTTCCAAGAGAAATATTAAATATAAAGGCATGAAACTTAGTATGCATCTAACTATAAACAGCCAAAATGCTTTCCATTAAACTTGTACAAACCATTTTTTAAATTAGGAATAGACAGAGAAGCTATGTTTCACAAGAGTATGTCAAAGTTCATGAAATCTACTTACTGTTAGAAGATCTCAGTTAATGTAAAGCAGTGTACATGGCCTAAATCTGTAGGCTCTGTAAATGGATTTCTTCCTTCCTTTCCTACTTTATTCCTTCATTCTATCTTTCCTCCCTATGAAAAACCCTTTTTTCCCTCATTTTTCTTTTGTTATATGCTTTTATTGTTGACAGACTGCAGAGGCATCCCGGTCTATTTGAAATTAGTTTTCCAAAAGGCAAAATTGCTGTTTGAGAAGATAACATTCAAAATTATTCCTGTGAATCAGATAGTTTATTGTGAGACAGACTGAATTATGCATTGAGTCGCAGCAGAATGAATATTATTATTTCAACAACTACTTTCCCCAGAACTTTCTCCTTTTTTCTTTCTTGATTATTTTCCCCCTTCCTCCCTGATAGTCTCATTTTTTTCTTGCCTTATTGTTATTTTTTAAATTATCTTCCTAAAATTCTATACTTAACACAAGGATAATATATTCTAATTGTCTTGTTAATGTTTAATTATAAGGAAGAGCTTCATCAGTGTAGCAAAGTTAATCTGTATTTTAGAACACATTAACTTTTAGCAGAAACATTCTTCTCAAAGACCTTGTATTGCTGGTGCTTTAATTTTTTTAAACTAATTTTCTTTCCCTGTTTGTTATGTAATGGAGCTACTGAAAACACTAGCAATATCTGCTCATTTTGCCTTAAGGTAACATGGACTTCTTTTTTTTTTTTTTTTTGGAAGCACAATTGCTAAGGAAAGTTAATGGACAATTCAGAAGCAATTTTGCTCCAGCAAAAGGAAAGATAAAAGGAATACATGAAGAGTAAAAAGCTTCGAAAATAACAGGCAGATGGTTACAATGCACATATATATTGGAATACTCAGAGTCAAAGACACAACGTAAACATAGACATGGAGTCCCAACATGAGTATTTTTTTTTTAATGGCATAGTCCTTGAGAGCATGTCCCTAGAATGAAACTCCCAAAATGGCAGTTTCATTTTAGCTGCTCAAAATGACAAAATTGTGAGGTTGTGAAAAGAACTAAAAGAGTAAATCAAAAAATGGAGGGCTGTTTGTTTGTCTGATCCGGAGCATTATTCTTACTCCACTAAATGAAACAATGATGTGGACAATTTCAGAATCTTATAGAAACAAATAGATAGATACATGCAAGTACAGGGGAAAAGATCATGCTGGCTGTGCGGAATCTTCTACACAACCTGGTGCATCAGGAATACTGATTGCAAGCAAGTTCAGGTGTTCTAATAGAAACCTGTGCAGGCCATACACCTAAGTCCAGCTTTATTTTTTATTTTATTTTATTTTATTAAATCATAACAGTGTACATGAATACTACCACGGGGTACAGTGTACTATTTCTCTACCCAATTTGAAGTACTTTCATCCAACTGATTAACGTAGCCTTCATGTCTTTTTCTTAGTTATTGTGTTAAGACATTTATATTCTACATTTAGAGAGATTCACACGTACCCTTATAGGATGACCCCTAGGCGTGATCCCACCAGTCACCCTCCCTCCACCCATCCTCCCCCACCCCTCCCCTCCCTCTCCCCACTCCCCATGTTCCTGGGCTAAAATTTGGCTATAGCTTTCCTATGAAAGCTATAAATTAGTTTCATGGTAGGACTGAGTACATTGGATACTTTTTCTTCCATTCTTGGGATACTTTGCTAAGAAGAATCCTGCTCCATCCATAAGTTCAGCTTTGCAAGCTCCCTCCACTCCTACCCCAAACCCCCCTCTCCACTCACTCAAGTTTTAAAATTGATCTTCCCATCTATGTCTTGGTTCCCATTGTAGCTTCTTTTCATGTAAAATGTGACTCTATCTCTGCTTTGGTCATGGTATAATTAGAGAAATAAGGTTATAGGATGTATAATATTACGATAGTATCACAAGTGATTTTTATCTATCTTGTGGGGGCTGGTAAAGCAAGTCAACTTTCATAGCACATGCCATGGAAAGGGCAGGTGGGAACTCTAAGGCAGAAGCTGAGGCTGCTATCCACAGTTGGACTTTTTCTTTAGGAAAACCTCTCTTCTCCTCTTAAGGTCTTTAAATAGACTGAACCAGGATCATTCCTGGTAGGTGAATTAGGATAAACTCATTTACTTGAATTCAACTGACCACAGGATTTAATTACATCTACAAAATGCCTTTATTACAATACCTGGATTAATGTTTGATTGAACAACTGAGGACAATTGCCCAGGGTGGGTTAAAATATGAAACTCTCAGCCTCCTGCCCATACAAATCTTCTTAATTCAAAATCATTTCTAACTAAGGATAAAAACAAATTTATATTCTACAAAATAAGATACAACAATCCTGCATTAATATAAATTGCAACTTCCTTAGGCTTACAGGGTCTACTCAAGCCTGAAATCATAGATACCATTTCCATTGGTGCTGCATGGCTTTGCATGTGCAAATTCATGGTTCAAAGGGTCAGGCAAAATCCAGTTCATGATTGTTGAGTCTAAGAGAAACCACAATCTCTGCCTGCATCATAACTTTGTCGTGAACCTATCCAGCATTGACAGCACTAGCTAGGAAAAGAAGCTGAGCAGTGACCACAATATGGGCAATCCTGTTCTCCTGGTTAGTGAGGTCACCATGTCATGATCATTCACGTGTGGAATTTCAGGTCATCTGTCACTATATCAGCCCATCCATAACCATCCAGTGTGTCCACTAAGTCCTAGTACTAAACTAAAGTTATTTCTCAAATTGACCTAAATTATCCATATAGAATGACAGGACTTTTCTCTGAAAACCTAAGGATGAGGCTGTGAGTAACCTTTGGAGACCTGCAGAGACATTTCTGGACTTAGTGCAATATATGGTCCAAGTGAATGAGCAACTTGCATGGCAGTCCAGAATGTTTACAGAGTGTTCTTTTATTCTGGGTCCTACTCACAACTTGCAACTTTTTTGGTCACTTGATATAAATGGGTCATAAGAAAATATCTAAATGAGGAAAATATTGCCTTTGGATTCTAAAGGTATTGTGCTTTCTTTTTGTTGGAGGGGCCAGATGTAGCTACTTATTATACATGTTGGAAGGGATTTTTCGTACTGTTGAAATCTCTGGTTTCCTCAAAATATAACTGAGGTGACAGGTCTCTGAATTCTGTTGGATTCACTTATAATATTCTTCCACACAGGGCAGCGCCTGTGACTCCTTCGAGTAGAGCGTCGGCCCCATTTACCGGAGGTGGCTGGTAAAAACCAGCCCTGGCCAAAAGCTGCAAAAATAAGACCAAAAAACCCCCAAACAACAACAACAAAAACACAAACATTCTTACACACAGATGTGTCACAACATATCAATATATCAAATATTATTGCTATTTCCTGGTCCCCGGCTCCAATCAGCATATCACCAACAGAAAGAATCAGTAGGCCAGCCTGTAGAAAGGGGGATACAGTCAAGCTACACATGGACTGAATGATGATTCAGGGCTGGAACACTGACATCTGTGCGAGGGAGGAAGGTAGAGTGTGTTGCTAAGTCTTGGTAGCTAAAACCAGTGCTTCTGGGTGTCTTTACTAATAGGTATTCAGAAAACTGAATTTCTAGGATCAATAGCTAAATAATAATTTTAGAAAATGTGCTGATTTAGTTAAGCAAAGAAACACTTTTGGAAGAGAAGCTGCAATTGGAGTCAACATGTGGTCAAATGTATGATAATTCACTGTCATTCCCCCCCTCTCAGAAGGACAGAGAGGTCAGTGGAATGAGAATGTGGTGGGAACCGTCATTTCACATGTTTGTTGGCTGCTTCAAATGTTTGACATATCAGTGGCACTGATCTCTACAGTCTCACAAGACATACAGTATTGCTTATGGGTTATTCTTGTCTTAGATTGAGGAAATTTTAGTGGCTTCCACTTGACCTTCCCACCATAATAGCCAGCACTTCAATGTTGGGAAGGAAATCATGGAATTCTACCAGGTGCAGAGTATATATATAGTGATTATTCATTCCATATGTGGACATATCACCACCGTTTTTGATAAGTAACCAATGGGACCAACTATGAGATGGACCTGCCCTTTGTTGATCATCTGACCTCCACAAGCCCCCACTCTGACTGGTGAACTACAGTGATATTTTTCTTTCTCCAGGAATTTATTTCAACTTAAAGACAGTGTCCAGTAATCCATAAAGTCGTCTTTATCTTTTCCCAATGCAATCACCTTGGTAAATGGTCATAAATCCTTTGAAGAAGACTGGAGAAAATAATATATATATATCTGGAAATACAGCAGGCTCCTTCATCTAGTGGGGTTCTGGGTCCGTGTAAACTAGCCCAGGTCTGAAAAATGACTGAAGGGCTGGAACTGTGGTTTAGTTACTCAGATTAGATTTCTGAGAATTTAAACAACACTATTGCTTATACAAATCAAAGAAGAATTTAGCCGACTGCTCTTCCACTTCTTTTTTAAGGTGACCAATTTCAGCTGACCATTACCTCTCCCTGTGACTCAGATGATTCAGATAGTTGATTTTATTTCACTGTCTATTACAGGAAGGGATTCGTGGGCAGATCAGAAAATGCTGACTGCTGGCAGAGTTGTTTCTGTTTTTCCTGAGGTCTAGGCATATTTATATCCTTGGATTCCTTGACAAACCCCAGAATCCCTGAAGTATATTCCCCTTTTGATTAAGCTTATTTAAATTGGGTTCTTGGCATTTACAATAAAAGTATTCTAATTCCATGAGGTTTTCAAACAAATTATTTGGGAGAGACAAAGTACTATGGTAAGATGCAAAGTCAGGAATAGAGAAAAAGCAATTTAAGACATTTTGGCAAAAAGTAAATAAAATAATGAAGTATGATCCAAAGTCTAAACTCTAGAGTCCTATATAACCATTCCAACTATGCCAGCAGCATGACCTTCCATTCACTAATTAAAATTTTTAACTGAGTATCCAACACTATTTCTGGCGTGGTATATACTGACTACACAATCCTCACTGACGTGGAGGTTAAAGGCTGGTGAATATTTCATATTTGCTATCATCTGGGCCCTGTTTGGTAGTTAAGAATTGGTAGTAAGTGTCTTAGCCAAACCACAGCTAGTTATGTAGTAGTGGTATGCCATCTTCAGAGACCATGAAATGAGGTTGGTATGGCTGTATATTTAATTCTGGAAATATAAGGAAAAGTGTTGGGTGATTCTGCTGGGAAATTTATCCAATGAAATGTGGGACAGTCACTTTTTGACAAGACTTCTTCTGTTTTCCTCTCCTTCCATCTCCTTTCTGGAACATTTATATCATAAATGGAGCTTCATCTCCTGTCTTATAAACCTGTGGGTGAAAATGACACATTCGGATGACAGAGCACAAGGAAAGAGAAAGCTGGGGTCCACACTGATTGCAGAGGCTGCCGTGCCAACCATCAGTCCCTTATGGGCAGTGTTCTTTAAAAGAATAAACTGTATTGTGCTTAATTATTTGTAGCTTGGCATCCACTACTGATGGAAAAATGTAACTTGTAATGACAAGGATAATTATTAGGAAATAACAATTTAAGGTTAGTGTGAGTAATAAAGACTTTGAAAGTCATAATGAAACAAGAAAGATGATAATTATGCATAACTGCTGGTCTATGTCTGTTCCATGGCTTTCCTCTTGGTAAGTCTTGCTTTAAACTGGAAAAAAAGCAATCTGTATTAAAAGAAGAAGCTATGCTCTAAGATGATATCATATATATTTTTAGGGACAAATAAAAAGTGCTTGATAAAAAAATTGGAAGAAACCAACAAGACTAAGGAACACACGTCACTCAGAGATAAGGAGCTACTTGCATCTAAAGGTTAAAGCATTTAAACCCTGAGATCTGGAAATACCCCGCCAGTACTGCTATGCTTCCCTGGCATTTATCTTGTCATTTAAAATCTTCCCAGCACGTAATGTATTGGGCTTAGTCTTCTTGCTCTATGGGAGATTGGAAGGCACAGTGAAAAGACCAGAGAGAGAGAGAGGAGGAAAAAGATAAATAGGCAGCAGGAAGACAGGCCCTTCGTGGCCGTGTACAGTGAGGAGAGTCTGGGCCACAGCAGTAGAACGTGTACAAATATAACCCTTTATAGGTCTAATGTACTGTGCTGTGAAAACAGCTTGATACAGAGCCAGATTCCCTTTAAACAGAAAGAGCATGTTTCTTGAATTTGTATTAAAAGAGAAACACTTTCCTTTGGAACTATTTTTCTAACACTGAACTGTAAGAATTTAGTTCTCTCCACCTGTCACTCTCCGCCTTCTGGCACTCCATCTTTGTTTCTCTCTCCTTGTTACCTTTACTCTTTTCTTTCTTTTTTCTTTTCTTTCTTTCTTTCTTTTTCTTTTTTTTTTTTTTTTAGCAGAGTCTCAAGCTGTTGCCCTGGGTAGAGTGCTGTGATATCACAGCTCACAGCAACCTCCAACTCCTGGGCTCAAGCGATTCTCTTGCCTCTGCCTCCCAAGTAGCTGGGACCACAGGAGCCCACCACAACACCCAGCTATTTTTTGGTTGCAGCCAGCATTGTTATTTGGTGGGTCCAAGCTGGATTCCAACCGCCAGCTCAGGGGTATGTGGCTGGCACCATAGCTGCTTGAGTCACAGGTGCTGATCCTACTCTTTCTCTTTCCTTGGTCACCAACCCTCCTCTCTGCACACCTTTTTATAGGTTGGTATAATGTGCAAGTTCTTTCCAATTTCCAGTCCTTAAATGTGTTTGCAAATTTTGGAGAAAAAGTGATTTCTTAGAATGAAATAATTCTATACAACCATATTAGGTAAGATAATTTATATAAGTAAATTTAAAAAGTCAAATATCCATATCTTTGATTTTAAAAATTAAATTATAGGATGAAATATAATTATATCCATGAGGGGCATACATAGTGCAAGTCCAAACTTAACTGAAACTTTCAAGCTGTTGCCTTTTTCTGTTCTTCTTCACACACCTCAGATTTCTTTATTGTTTCAACTTTGGCACTAATAATGTGCCCGTGAGGTGGCTTGCTTTCTTTTTCTCTTTCATATTGCTCTGTTGGCCCACCTTCTTCATGAACTTTTCAATGAGCAACTGACAGGAAGATGTCTTTTCCTTTTCTAAAGGTTAATACTAGTTACTCAGACACGCCTACCCCCTTAGAGACAATTATTACTTAGTTATTAAGAAGGCACGTCAGACTGTCTGGGTTCATTTCTCAGTTCTGAGACTTTAGTCAAATTGCTTAAACTTTCCAAGATTGAGTTTCATTATTTGTACAATGAAGATAGTAACACTATCATCCTCGTATATGTGCTGCAGGGTTGAAAAGAGGAACTACATGGACAGAATACAGTACAGTGCCTGCCACTGAGCCAACATTCAGTGAAGGCCAATTATTATTCACTCAAGTTCATAGCCATGTGATTAATCACCAACCAAATTAGTTAGCAAACCCAGTGAAGGCAGGGAGCATGTCTTCTCTCAACACGCATCACACTTGAGATTTACATACTCCCTTGTGTACCGTGAACATCCAGCAGGTAATTGTGGGTGATAATATGCTCAAGGTTTATTGTTTATTAAAATATATTTATTGAACATCTACTGTTGGTCAGTCATTGTTCTAGGAATAGGGAATAAGGTAGCATATGGTACAAGCAGTATAGAAGCCATTTAAATCACACACACACACACACACACACACATACACTCTCTCACACACCCACACACATTCCAAAAACAAAACAAATTAAGTCCTTATCTTTGGATTCAGATTTGTCATGTCTGCTTCAATTTTGGAAAGTACAATCTCTCCGGCACTGCTTGCAATCTGCAGAGTTGCACAATACATAATCTATCTCGTTAGGTTTGCAAAGAAGTGGGACTAAAATGCATCGGTCTTTCTTGAGAACAAAGTGCCAGTTCCCGGTGCCTGTCAATACCAACCACAAGTTGGCATATTGTGGTATACTAGAATTCTTAAGGCCAGGGCCATAATCCTGAAGCTTCCTCATGGGGCACCACACAGGCAGGATCTTGGGAGCAATAGTCTAGGGGCAATGAATTACTGTTGGCCACATGCCTCTTCCCCATGAAACAGCAGGAATCATCCCTTCAGAACACAAGTTTAGTTTGACCCTTCCCTTGAAGGGACACCTCCAATGGCTTCCCATCATGATTTCAATAAAATCCAAATCTTTTTCAGGACTCTTAGCTATTTTTTCCAATCTCATTCTTTACCAGCCTCTCCTTTGCCTCTCAAATACAGACTCTTTTAAAGGAAGATGATTGTTTTGTTTCCTATTTCATGCCCAATTTCTGATACAATGCTTGGCAAAATATTTGCAGAGTATCTTTTTCTTTTCTTTTTTTGGCATAGTCTCACTTTGTCAGCCTCAGTAGAGTACTGTGGCATCACAGATAACAGAAACCTTAAACTCTTTGGCTGAAGCAATTTTCTTGCCTCAGCCTCCTGTGTAGCTAGGACTACAGACACCTGCCACAATGCCAGACTATTTTTAGAGATGAGGTCTTGCTCTGGCTCAGTCTGGTCTCAAACTTGTGAACTGAGGTGATCCAGCTGCCCAGACTCCCAGAGAATTTCTGAATTCATTTTTTTTCAAATAATAATTGAAGACTGATGAAAGTAACTTATTTAAGGACTCTTTTAAGTAAAATGAGAGGGAATACTCAGGGCAGCCTTCGTAGGTGGTATAGGTAGATATTAATTACCTTCATCGTTCCGGGGATACTATGCACATTGAATTTAATAGCAGTGACTTTCAAAAATAGGTGCAAAAAAGATGTGAAAGGGTGTATATTACTCATCATTATAGAGTTTACACATCCTTGTGGGGGAAAAACACAAAGGGTGCCGCTTAAGATTGTACACAAGAGAAACAGGGCGTGTGGAGTGCAGTCTCATTTACCAAACTATCAGAAAGCACAGTTTGAAAGAAAAAGGCTGTGTATGCGGTGGGAGTGCCAAAAAAAAAAAAAGTTGAAGCCTTCCTATTGGAAGTAAACTGATCATTCTCCATAAGCATATGAATTACAGACAAAATGGACGTGCATAGAATGTCTAAGTACACTTGGCCAGTGACAATATCTTCAATTCAACTTTGGAAATCGAGACATAGATAACATCCCTTAAAATGTGTATACCTTTTTTGTCACCCTTCGTATTATGACTGGATTTGGCAGGCTGTGTAGACTGTGGTTGAAACTGAGGTTAGAAGTATAGATGTTCTTCAATCACAGAGAGGAGGATTGCCCTCCTCATTGAAAACAGAAATATAATAACATATAAATTATCAGTGTATTTACGTATCACTTCATATAGACACAAAAAGTAGAGTGATTTACACTTTGGGTTCCAGATTAGAAATACCTGGGTTTAATTAGAATGGACCAGTGACTTGCTGGGTGATCTTGAATGGTTCAATCTGTAAAATGGTTGCAGTATGTAATTTATATTTATTTTCCTGTTGTTTTGCTCATTTTTAAGGAAATTAAAAACAACTTAATCATTGTGACCAGAAGCATGCCTGGTCCATGAAAACCTTTCAATAGACATTAGATGGAACTATGTATATCTTTTCTATTCTCTTAAGTATTTCTAGGAAGGGTCTAGATTACTTTTACCTATGATTTTTATATATATATGTAAAAAGTTATATACATGTAAACTCTAACTTTACATGGATAGAGTTTGATTTTCTAATGGATGTTTCATTTTTTGAGCAATCACCTTATGATTACATAATTTCAGTAAGACAGATAATTATTCTATTTTATGTTTTGCTTTAACAAAGAAATACTGATAAAAATTGGTTTATTAATTTTTAACTTTAAATAAGGGAAACTCTGACATCAAAGACATCTTCCTGTTAAACGAGTGACTAGCAGCAAATTATTTCAGGCTCTAAGGCAAAGAAACGACACACTGCATTTTTTTACTGACAACACTAGAAAAGAGAAGTACATATACATCACCTTTGCCATTCGGGGTTGGCCTTAATTACATACCTGTGTTTTCCTTTCATGTCTTTTGGAAAGCAAATCTAATGCAATATAATAGATTCTCATCTTTCCTTCTTGTCTCATCAGCTGACGTTCTAAATTCCCCTTTCCCTACACGAGCTGAAGCATTCAGTTGAGACAGAGTCTGTTCTATTATAGCAACAATCCTTTACCTGTTCTTTTGGATAAATGTTGCTGTGACATCAGGAGATTGAAAGGAATAAAGATATTAGCATGTCCGAGACTAAGCTTTAGTTATTAACTGAGGCAAATTAAGTACCTGTCACATACAACAAACCAGGTAGGTTTTTGCTCAAAAAAGCATAGCCAAAAAAGGAAAAAGAATTTGTTCTTTGTTACATTAAATAATTTTATTAGGGATATATATACATACACACATATATATTCTCTATTATTCATATACATGGATTTATCTATATGAGAATCATAGTTATAGGAATAGAAGCTTTATATATTTAGGAATATGTAAAATATAATCTTAAATATATTTCAAGAATTCTATAATTCTCAAATAATTAAGAATATATGAAATATTTGAAAATAAGTTAATTAGCAATATATAAATACCTGAGTATATATTTGTATATTATTAATATTATTTATAATTCTATAAAATATTTTTCTATGTATATATATTTATACCTTATTAAATACATTAGGAATCTATTCTATATATTTACCTGATATTAAATATAATATATTGTGGTTAAATATCATATTTTAGGTTATTGATTATACACGTCTATCTATAATTACCTATGTTATATATGATAATATAATTATACTTTATATATGTAATAATTATATATAATTAAATATTCTATCATATATCATCCTACATAATCGTAATATAGGCTTATATTTATCTACAAAAATGACAAAAGACAGAACAAGAAACAGTCCCCTTGGTGGATTTTTTCTGCAGTTGTAATTGGTTATTTCCGTTCTCCCTTTTTATACCACCCACTCTCAATTCCCCACACTCTTGCCCTCCATGTTACCTGCTCTTGATTGCTTGGCCCTAATCACTATCTCCTGTTAATCATTTTGGTCACTACAATTGCTCTACTTAGCAAACATCACCAACCAAGCATCAAGAATTGGCCCAGTTAATAAAAATAAGCAGTAAAACTAAGTTTTTAAGAGCTAGTTGATAGAGATTATTAGAGCTATATTTTACCAAAAACCAACATATCAAAAGTATATTTTGAAGAAATCTTAGCATTAAGTAATCTGTAAATTTTGTTAACCACGATATCTGATCAAGAGTCTAGGATTCTGTATAGTTTTTTATGCATTACTCTCCAGCTGCATCATGACTGCCCCCGACTCTCTCTCTCTCTCTCTCTCTCTCTCTCTCACACACACACACACACACTCTCTCTCTCATACCCTTAATGTCATATCAGAAAGGTTTACTAAATATTTTCTTTTACTATGTAGTTTCTGAAAACACTCTATTCTTGCTTACCTAACAGTCATCTGACATTTTGTCTTTCCTGATTTCTCATTCACAACACATTTTCATGTGACTATTGCATTCTTGAGATTACATTCCTCACACATGTGGGAGGGATAATATTTAGAAGTATTAACTACTGTGTGCATGTTTGCATGTGTATATGTTATTCATGCTAGATAAAAATGCCAAAGCAGATTAGCAAAAAAAAAAAAAAATAGGAGACTGAGTTATCTTAATTTTAAAAGTATATTTACTGAAGAGATTGGAAAATAAACACACTCTCTTTAGATTGGAGTAAAAGGAAAATTATTTGGGATATTTAGGGTCAAGTTCTTATGTGAGCAGGAGGGTAAGGATAGAAATTCATCCTGGTGAAATTAAATTAGAGGGCACCAGTGCCACATTTCCAGGCAATCAGTTTATGGATAGGCAGAAAGTCCACAAAAAACCGAGACAGAGCACAGAGACATAACCAAATGGGACTAGGGCTCCCCACAGGAATCTTGTAAGCCTCAGGTTGCTAAAACATTTCCTCATACGGTTGAGAATGGTACACATAGACACAGTGTCCATACGACTAGGTCATCTTTCTAGTAAGAAAGGATAGGAGCTTTTAGAGCTATGTCAGATTGTGAAACCGGGAACTAGAAATCAATGTATTTGTCTCCATAGAGACTAGCGTGAACAAGGGCAAAACCTGTGACAAATAGAAAGATTCATCCAAAGTGGATGCCAGGGAGGGTGACATCTTGAGATTTTTCAACAATAAGAACTAGAGACAATGATCTGAATGTTAGCAGTTTAAAAAGAGAACACTCAGGGAGGAGTAGATAGA
>CAUYQV010077181.1:0-28679 GCA_963574575.1 Galagoides demidoff
TTGTGGCGGGCGCCTGTGGTCTCAGCTACTTGGGAGGCGGAGGCAGGAGACTCGCTTGAGCCCAGGAGTTGGAGGTTGCTATGAGCTGTGATGCCAGGGCACTCTACCCAGGGGGATAGCTTGAGGCTCCGTCTCAAAAAAAAAAAAAAGAAATTCACATTGTGCAGTAATCCTAGAATTAAAACTCTAATTTAAAAATTTCCAAATGACATTTAATTATAACCATTTCCTGATGCAAAAGTGGGAGTAATTATGGCCATTGCTCCTCAATTCATAGCAATGCCTTTTTCATAGTTGGTGACCCAATCAATGTTTGCTGAATGAAGAAATGAATCAGTAATACAATACAGAGAAGTGCTAATGCTTTAGTGATTTAGAGTAGTCTTACCTCCTTATTGAAGTATAGATATTTGCTCATACTATAAAGTTTGAGTTTAATGATTTGCACTGTTGATTATTTGTACATGGATCATATGTATTCTGTGTGATTTTTTTTTTCTATCGAATATGTGTTGTGCCACTTTTATCTGGTCCTCTTGATAGAGACCCTAACTAAGAGGCACAGGATCAAAGCCCTCAGCAGATTTAAACAGAAACAGACTTTCACCTGTGTAGTAGGATAACTTACCAAAGAGACAGTCTTCTCTGCTTGCTGTCTGGAAGAACAGCTTTATAAAAACCTCCTCCTCATGGCACTTTTTTTCCTCAGGAAATCAGATGATGGTCCCAGTTCTACAGTGTGACTTTTACATGGATTCTGGGCTATCTTTGCCAGTGCTCCCCCGTCTTGGAGATAATTGAGAAGCTAACATACACACAACTACATAAAATACAATGTGTGTATATGTGTGTGCAAAACTTTAAAATTGCACATGAACTTCATGGCCACCCTGTACTTTATATTACATTTTCATTGTATACTGATAATGAAAGACTGTGGGGCAAAGATGTTGAACTAAAAGGCTGTGGTAGATAACATTAAGTGGGGAGGAATATTTGGGAAGAGACTAACTGCACAGGGGATCACTTTCCCGTATGATTTTGTGTTATTCTTCCCAACAGAGCATTAGGCAGTGAGTGTGCACATGAGAGTCGTCTCTTTTGTTTGGCTCGGCCTGCTTTTCGCCTGTTTGTCTCTCCTTGCTGCTCTTCTCAGGAGCACCGTATGTGATTGTGCAGTTTCTATCTCAGAAGGTGACCAACGAAGGGCAACTGGGCTAATGCTTTTCCTTAAAGAAGAGAACCTTTTTCTTTGCTCACATTCACCTGTGGTAAACCATTTTATTTTAAATTTCAAAGTATTTCAAGGCTGCAAATGTGTTTGGTTACTGTCCCTTTTGTTATGCTTTGTCGGGGTCCTGTCCCCGGGGGTCAGGGTATGCTAAGACCTATGGAACTGGCACAACTGATTGAAGAAATATAAAGGTAGGAATGATGATAAAGAAAGAGACAGGAGACACAGAATAGAATTTTCAAAGGTGGGAACTCAGGGGACCACTGCCCATTTGTGGGCTGTGGCGAGTGGCCCTGAGTGTATGTTCCACTCAGCTTTTATTCAGATCTCTTTGCCCAGGTGGTAAGCTGAGGGAGGGAACAAAGACACCTGAGTGTCTGAGGTGAGTGTTCACTTCTCTGAGTGAGTATATCTCACTCAACACTCCTATTTTTATTAAGTTTAAGAGCAATTTTGAGGAATCTGAAACTTGAGCCTTGTGTGGGGGCAGCATCCTATCTGAAGTCACACACTCAGATTCCTAGGGAGGTGTTAAACTCTGCTAGTTCACTGTGGAGTAAACACCACTGGTGTTAACCTTCTCTGAGCAATCGGTGGGAGAGAGGGTTTTTCTTCTTATCACCACCGCACAGAGTTTCCTGTGAAGAAGAGGAAATGGCTTTATTTTCTGGCCAGGAGACTCAGCAGATCAGTGTCCTAAAAAGTGAGTCCACCGACTTAATCTCTTGCCTTTCTTTTATACATTTTTTTAGGGCTAAGATACATGTGACAGTTGTGAAGGATGTGAGAGACGTGACAGACGTGAAAGTCTTAGAACCCAAGGGAAGTTCAGGTTGGCCCATGCCCTTGGAACCAGGCTGGCTACCTGTCCTCAAAGGTGACAGGAGGTTAAGGAAGTTACAAGGTTACTATCTAGGCTCAGCACGTAGCAAGGGAAGGGCATACAGATAACAGAGGCATCTGCTGCAGTAGAGGTATGAGTGTCACAGGCTGTCTGGCTAATGCCTGTACAGAGGGACTAGGACAGATCTTTAGGTCTGCTTTGACTCTCATGCCTCATGATCACCTTCTCAGAAAGGTCTTCCCTCACCAGCGTACAAAATATATCACCCTCCGTCACAAGCCTCTTTTCTATTTTTCTTCTTGGCTCTTTCCTTGTTTTTCCTCTGTCTTGGTTCTCCCTATCCTCTTTCCTTCCTTCCATTCTAATTTCCTTCTTTTGTATATTGACATTACACTACCTAATTACTTATTTCTGCCTTATAGCATCTAGAGGAGTGGTCAATCCATAAATATTGAGTGAATGGTTTTCTAAACAATCAAATAACTTCAACCTCACCTGGCTAAGTTGTAGAAAAAGATAGCTTATTTTTCAAGAGCTTGACAGCTGTACGGTGGTGCTGTTTCTAATTTAGGAGCTCATCACATTAAAGAAAGTTTTTTGCTTTTTTTTTTTGTTTATTAAAAAAATTACTAAGGCAATACTGTACATCAGGCAAATCTACCACCAATTTTAACCAAATGGCCACCATCTAATCCTAGCTTTTGAACCTCACCAGGAGTTTTTGGTCAGCTAATATTATGTTCTCAAAGAATGCCAGTTGTCACTTAAATTGGAATAAAACTCTCTTCTCTGATACTATTTATACTTTGGTATTATTTTGCCTGTTAGTGATGCCTATAGTTACCAATAGGTAACTATAGATGCCAAGCAGTATTATGAACCAGTGGTCTAGTGATAGAGCAGCCAACATCTTTATATCGGTTTGGAATTTTTGTGTAGAGTATCTTTACTAAGATCTCTAGTAAATGAAACCACTTAGATATGAGTACCTGTATATCTTTCCCGTAAGTGTTCTAATTTTTATCATTTTATCACATTTACTTTAATATCTTTATCAATGCCTTTTTGTAACTGAAACATTTAAAAGTTTCAGACATCATGCTAGTTTTTCTTAAACACTTCAGCATGTATCTTATCAAAACAGGGACATCCTTCTACAGAAACATTATTATCAGTTTTTATTCTTAAGAAGTTGAATATCATCTCAGTGTTATCCAAAATACAGTTCTATTCAAATTTCTCTAGTTGTTTCATATATGTCCTTTATAGTTGTGGGAATGTGGGTTTTATTTTCTTACCTTTTGGCTCCTAATCTATCCAGAAGAACAAAAATCATTTTACTATAAGGTCATTCATACCAGCATGTTTATTGCAGCTCAACTTACAATTATCCAAGTGTTCGTCAACCCATGAATGGATTAACAAGCTATGGTATGTGTCTTCCATGGAGTACTATCCGGTGTTAGGAAAAGATGGAGAGTTTGCATTTTTGGGGGTTTACTCGGATGGAGCTGAAACATATTCTTCTTAGTAAAGCATCTCAAGAATGGGGAAAAAAGTATCCAATGCACTCAACACTAATATGAAACCAAAATATAAACAACTTTATGCCCACAAGAAAGAAAAAACACAGATACAGTCTATCAAGAGGGAGGGGAGGGCAATTGGCAGGGTCCCACCTAACGTGCTCAGTGTGAGGGTGTTCAGCACAGCCCCAGTGAAGGGCTCAACTCAACTTGAACTTTACCTTGAAATAGAAAACAATGTAACCTAAACATTTGTTCCCTCATGTTAATCTGAAATAAACAACAACAACAAAAAGGATCACAATGTGCATTTAGTTGTTGTGTTACCCTGGTTTTCTTTAGTCTAAAACCATCTCTTTCTCTCTTTTATTTGCTGTTGTTTGTTCGTTTGTTTTGGTCTTTTATGACTTAACATCTTAGCCAAATCCAGGTCAGTTGTTTTGTAAAATGTTGTACAATTTAAACATTTTTGTTTTCTCATTATTAATTTCTGATTAAACATTTTTTGCAGGACTATGACATGGCCTTATGTGGTGTTGTGACTTCTCATTGCATCATATCAGGAGTACATAATGCTAATTTGTCCCATTATTGGTAAATGCTTACTTTGCTCCACAGTTTAAGATGGTGTCAGTGTGCAAAAATATCCTTTTCTCTTCATAATCCATTTAATTTACTGGATAAAACTTTAAGAATGTGCCTAAATCAATTCTTAGATAGTTGGCTTGTGTCTTTCTTTCTGCCAATAGTAGCTGGCATTCTTTTGTTAAGAAGAACTTTTCCTCTGCCTACCACCTGTCATTTTGTTGACTTTTTAAAAAACGCAATATATTATAATTTATTTTCTGTTGGTTTTTTAATACTCAAATTGTCCCCAAATTACCCAGTTGGCTCTTTCAACCTTGCCTCTATGCTTTTTTTATGTCCCCATTATTTACTGTACTTTTTTGCTTTCAAAATTATAAAAACATTTAAACGCATCAGTGTTTTTCCTGGCCTCAGCCATTTCTCAAAGGAACACAAGCTCCTTTATGGGGAGGATTGTAGTCAGAACCCAAGATGTTGGCATCAGATGAGCACATTAATATTAGGGTGGGCATGAGCAATTTCCACTTCTATTATGTACAGTCCATTTCTATTCTTTTACTCTTGTTCCTACTTACTGAATTTTGGATTTCATACAATTAAAGCTTTCCTTTCTTTGTGTTTTCCTCAGTTAAGTATTTAATTTTAAATGCTACTACCTAAAATTCTGTGTGATTCCTAAAGCTTGGCAGAGGGAGGGGATGCCTCTGCCTCCATCTGACAACATGAAAGCTCTCAAGTTCCACACTTCATACACGTCTTTCTCAGTCACCTCTGTTTGCCTTTCATCTGATTTTTACAGATGTTTTGAAGTTCCCAAAATAAATAGAGATAATCAGTGAACCACAATATCTGGAAGATAAAGCAAACGCTTACCTGTTTGCTTTGCCATCTGCTTCATTTTGGATTGGATAAGTACATATTCAATACCCGCAAACAGCATGCAGTTCTCAAATACCCATGGTGATTGGCTCCAATTCCATCTGGTTGATTCTGATTATTTCATTACAATTGTTCAGATTTATAAACCTAGCAATTAAAAGTACTTAGACATGTTAATACTTATGTAGCCCTTAACCACCATGCCTCAAAAAAGTGGGGGGAGGGCTGTGTGTGAGGTTTTATAAGACATTGTTACATTGTTTCATGGAAGGGACTGTTATTATTCTAATGGAACATGTTATACATGCGTATTATTTTAAAAAGGTTTCTTTCTTTCTTTCCTTTTGGAGTTGTCAAGCCTCCATTTACAAATAGAAGATTAACTATAGTTTATTTTAATTGTTCCAAATTTGACAATGGTGGAAAGCAACAATACAAATCCCAGCTTTTTCTTTCTTTCCTTTTTTTTTTTTTAAGCAATGTTTTTATGTGAAGATTAAGAGTGTCTGTGACTTGTTCTAGAGTAATAATTTTAATTGGCTTGAGTCCATTAACTGCAGGGAAAAACACCTGGCAAGGCGGTTGGGAGCAGCCCATTCTTGTTAACCTTTCAGCCTTCACAATAACTATCAGCAGGCTCTGAGTCAGGGCCTCTAATAAACCGGCATTAAAGTTGCTGACAGCTAATAACTTTTTATAGGTTTCCAGGACCAAATAAAAGAAAATGTTCTGATTAATTAGAATCAAAGCATTTTCAAATTCCATAACCCTAGAATTGAATAAATTTTTAGATATATAAAATAGAATAAAGATCCATGTGGCCTTTCAAAAGACATTTTCCTATGCACAAAATAAATTTTTAAAGTATAATATTTTAGCTATTTTACTCCAGCTTAAGTTGTAGCTACTGTGCTCTTTTATTTTTTAGTAAAAGAGGCAATAGCTAGAGAACTAAAAACGTAGCTTGCCAACTATAGAAATAAAATTTTAACTGGGTTCTTTCAACCTGTAAAAGAATTTCTGCTAGAGCAGCGGTTCTCAACCTGTGGGTTGCAACCCCTTTTTAATAATGAAAATACATTGTGGCATTAGGAAGGTTGAGAACCACTGTGCTAGAGAATTATAGAAGCCCTTTAATCCCCAATAATTGTGGTAGATTACATCTCATTCCTACAGGGAAAACCTTTTCTTCCTTTCTTTTGCTTTTTCTTTCTTTCTTTTTGGCTTTGACTATAAGAAAACCAATCTGCAGGTGGACACTGTGTGTAAAAAGAACCTGTTCAACCCTGGTTATGTGGAAACTAAGGTGGGCTTGAGTATATGCAGGCAATTACCAGAGGCAGCTTTCACTGGGACAGCTACCATCCTATAAGAACCTACAGAATTCATTTTCTTTCTCGAATCAGACAGCTGCCTTTCTACATTAGTAGAAAGGAAGCATAGATAGGGATTGAGTAGGGAGCCAGTTTACATCATTGCTGACTTTAAGCAAAAACATTTGAGGTCCATTATTGTACCCGAATGTGAGGTTTCCTAGGGACTAGTCTCAGGAACCGTGGTTAAGGTAGGATAGAGAACCTCTGTCTATACCCATGATTCAGCTCCAGTAAAATCATTTTTGTGAATGAAGTAATATTCCTCAGAGTGGAGGCCTAATAGACTGAGATGAAAACATCACCCAATTTCTAAGCTTCCCACCCAATCTCGGAGACCCTGTTGAAAACAACAGCTCCTGTGGTTTGAATGCTTGTCTCCTCCCAAACTCATGCTAAAATTTAATCGTTACTGTCACAGTCTTTAAAACTGAGAACTTTAAGAAGTTATTAGGCCAGAAGGACTCTGCCCTGGGAATGGATCAATGCTATGCTGTTATCATGGTAGTGTGTTTGTTATCGCAGAAGGAAATGGCTTTCTTATACAAGGACGAGCTTGGCACCTTTCTCTCTCTCTCTCTTGCACTCTGCTTGCTCTGCTGCCATGTTGCGATCAGCAAGAAATTCCTCACTAGCTGCCAGCATTTTAATCATGGACTTCTTAGCCTCTAGAACTGTGAGAAATAAATTTCTGTTCATTAAGATTACCCAGTCTGTGGTAGTTTGTTACAGTGGCACAAAATAGACAAAGATAATACTTGCTGTTTGCAAGATAATACCATCGCAAGATGATGGCTTTGGCTAAGATTCTGTAGAAGTAAATTTAAATAAGGCCTGAACTTCTTAGAATAGATTATTCTTAGTCTTTCTTTCTTTCTTCCTTTCTCTCTCTCTCTCCTTCCTTGCTTCCTTTTTTTTTTTTAAACAAAGAATGCAAGTATTTACTAGTGGAAAATGCACTAGGATAATACTTTGAGATATAAGTCATTGTATTTTATTTAATTATTTTTTTTTAGAGACAGGATGTCACTCTTGTTCATGCGGGTCTTGAATTCCTGAACTCAAGAGATCAAGACTCCCAAAGTGCTAGCATTACAGGTGTAAGCCACCATGCTGAGCTTAAACTATAGTTATTTGTAGCTTTATGCTAGAGAAAGCACCTAATATATTCCACATTTATGTTTTAGTGAATAGATATAACCAAGGTCTGAAATGAAGAAAAAAAAGACAGACTTTCAAAAGAACTTTTGAAAAGATCGTCTAAACTCCTAGTTGAGAGAAAGGCTTTGGAATTTCTAAAAGCTTAAGGTTAAAACAAACAAACAGAAGAATTGGAACACATGAACAGAGAAAACTGGTATTCCCCATGCTCAGTGATTCAATGAAATTTACTTGGAGTGAGAAGAAGGAAGAGATTATCAGATGATGAGCAAGACCGTGTATATGGTAGAGTCCCTATGGCCTGGTTCTCCATACTTGCTTGAAAACTGGGGAGGCCCAGACAGATCCCCAAATCTGAGAACAATATCTCATATGTTTCCCAGTGAGTATCCCAGAAAATCCCAGACCTCCCCCAGTTCCCATGTGGGAACAGAAGATCAGCTGGAGCTGCATGTCTAAGACAAGAGAGCCTGGGGCAGCCTCACAGAATGTTTACAGTGGCAAGGTAGAGCATTTCTTGTGTATTTAGGAGGCTGCAGACTTGCAAAGAGAATTCCAGCAGGCAAGAGGCACTTGGTGAGGTAGGTGAGAGGGCAAGAGTGCCTGAGGCAGAGAGGGTAGAAGGAGGCTGAGTTTCCATAATAATGGTATCAATCCAATCAGGAGGATAGAGCTCTCAGGACCTAAATACCTCCTAAAAATCCCATCCCACCTCATAAAACCATCACAATGGTGATTACAGGACAATTCCTTTCCTTTCCTTTCTTTTCCTCCCTTACTTTTTTTTTGAAGTGGAGTCATCCTTGGTCACCCTGGGTAAAGGCCATCCTGGGTAGTGTGCAGGGGCATCACCACAACTCCCTGCAGCCTCACACTCCTATGTTCAACCAGCCCTTCCAAAGAGCTGGGATTAAAGGCACCCACCACCATGCCTGGCTAATTTTTTCATTTTCAGTGGACATGGGAGTCTTGCTCTTTTTCATGTTGGTTTTGAGCTCTTGATTTCAAGTGATACTCCCACCTTGGCCTCCCAGAGTGCTAGAATTACAAGCATGAACAACTGCACACAGCCAGCAATTACATTTTAACATGAGTTTTAGATAGGGTCATTTTATTTTTTTTTTAATTTTTTTTTTTTTTGAGAGACCCTCAAGCTGTCCCCCTGGGTAGAGTGCTATGGCATCACAGCTCACAGCAACCTCCAACTCCTGGGCTCAAGCGAGTCTCCTGCCTCAGCCTCCCAAGTAGCTGGGACTACAGGCACCCGCCACAACGCCCAGCCATTTTTTCTTTTTTTTTGGTTGCAGCCATCATTGTTGTTTGGCGGGCCCAGGCTGAGGATTCGAACCCGCCACCTTAGGTATATGTGGCTGGCACCTTAGCTGCTTGAGCCACAGGCGCCAAGCCCCGAGAGGGTCATTTTAAATATAGCAATTTGCGTTTGAGCTATTTGTTTGTCAACTATAATAAATCTTACTATACTGTGAGTTCCTGGAGGACAATGATTGAATGTCTTTAAATCTTTCTGATTTCCAGGCATAGTAGGAATAGTAGGAATTTAATAAGAATTGGTTCAGTGATGTTGAATGGATTGATTGTCCTGGTAACCAGTTCATTTGTATAGTATTATCAGCTGTGATGCTCAGGTACTTTTATGCCTTCAGTGGGTCCTCAGACATAACCAGCCACAATGGCCATCAGCTAATACAAAGAAGGCATAAAAGAGAATTAAACAATAAGTTCTCCGTGACTTGAATGCACAGATACTTCATCTCAAAAACTGTTACCTCCACTTCTTGAAGCACTTCTTGGCTTCATTTCTGACGCACTCCACTCATCTGGTTTTCCTCCTACCTTTTTGTTTACACTTACTCAATTCTGCTTTGTCCTCTAGTTGAACTTATCCAGTCTTCAAACTATTAATTGCTTCTGAATGAATATCTGGCCCACACTTCTCTCCTTAGCTCCACCTGCCTCCTTGACCTCTATATCTAGATGTCTAGTCAGCTTCTAAAACCTGTATCCCCAGCTACAGGGGATCACCTGGCAGGAGGATTTCTCGAACTCAGGAGGTTGCAGTGAGTTATGATGACACGACTGAACTCTGCCTGGGGCAACAGACCAAGACTGTCCCATTTCTCCCCAAAAGTGGGTGATTTTGTCTGGTGGAGAGTGACTCTCATTTATATATGCCTGTTCCCTTCAGTTCTAGTACATGGGCACTGGTTTAAAGCCCTGAGAATGAGCACAGAGGGAAGACATGGAGAGACTGGGAGAGGTCTGTAGAAACAGGAGACAGAGGAAAAGCTGAATTCGTTTGGAAGGATAAGGAATTGGGTCAAGCTGAGAAATTTAGGATCACAAGGGGATAACTACACAACAAATATGCTAACTCTGGATAAATGATCACCAGCAATGTGAAAAAAAGATTAACTTAAGGCTAGAGAGTCTCCTTTTCCCAGGGACCAAGGTCACCTAACTGTCTCTGGTCAGAACACAATATACCAAGAATCAGTAAATTGTTCACAGACTAAATAGTGTCTGCCACCTGTTCTTATATGTCCTTTAAGCTAAGAACGATTTTTTACATTTTTAAATGTTTTAAAAATAATAAAAATATTTTTAAAAACTTGAATATTATAAGAAAATAAAATTTCATATAAAGCATTAATAAATAAAGTTTTATTGAAACATAGCCAATAGCAGAGTTGAAGACTTGCAATAGAGACTACATAGCTAATAAAGCCAAAATATATGATCTGGCCCTTTGTAGGTACAATTTGCCCAGTCCTGCAATATAATCTCTTACAGAAGTAGCCTGGGGAGAAATAGAGGAATCAGAAGAACTGAGCTATAATCTGAAAAAGGCTGAATAACCACAAAGAGACCATTGAATTATTGAATGTCCTAAATTTAAAAGATTAGACAAAGATTAAAACTAGCAAGAAATTACAGGTGATGCCAGGGCAGCCACATGGTCCTAACAGGCTCAGTGGGACGTCCTCAATTATGAGATGTCTCGTGGAGGGTGGTCTCTGGGTCTTCAACAGGCTCGGAGCAGATTTACACCTTATGTGAGTATAACACTTTACAGCAGGTTGTAAGCACATAAGATTTCACTACAGCCAAAGCTTATGAGACCTCTAGGCAGAACTGTGAAATACATACATATATATATATATATATATTTTTTTTTTTTCTCTTTTCTCCATCTTACAAGTCTGTTGGCAACCCTATATTCCTACTCTCTAAGGTACTAACCTCACCCAGGCTGTATTATTGAAGTTTTGCGTCACTCTGAGCTTTCTTCCCCTGTTTCCCAAGACAGTGGAAGCACCTCATCCTTTTACTCTGAAATATGAATGTCTGATAGTTGTGGATATGTTAAGTGTTCCAAATATTTGGAAAAACATAGTAGGGAGCTCAGGAAATTTCACCCTAAAATACAACTTCTTGGTATTTTGAATTGAGGCCCTTCTAGATAAAAAGGCATTGAGGGGGCGTCCGCTCTGTGCAAACCATAAACTGGACTGACCCAATCAAAGGCTCAAAGGGGCAATTATTGCCTCAACATAGTGCAGGAAAGAAGAGCAAGAATATAACCACACCTGGCCCGAATGACTTTAAATCCTGATACAGTATCTGTCTCTCAGGTTAATTTACAAGTCAGTTTCCCCCATTCCATCTATCCTCCCTAGTACTATTTGTGTATAGCCGGTACTGTGTGTCACCCCTGAACACAATTACCTGTACTCTTCATTTTCCCCTTCCCCTCTAAAAGGCATGCATAAAAATATGTGGAGCCCCCTGGGCTGTTGAGTAATCACTCTGTGATTCTCCCTAGGCATATGGTATACAAACCTTTCCTTGATTAATCTTTCTTAACTGTGAGTTGATTTTTCGGGGGAAGGGCAAGTTTCCCCTCATCCCTGCAATGTTTTATTAATGCGAGGGATAACTTCCCCATGGAAGAACTGAAGCTGTAATATTTAGTAGCATGCTTTTAAAATTTCAGCTGTAGATTCATGTCAACACAACAGTTCAATTTGTAAGAAATCCCATGTATATAGATGTGGTTTTCCTTTATTTGCTCTGGAAATTTGCATTACATATTCTGATTTTAAAGGAGAGAAAATGTAAATACATTATAATTGATGTTGAGTAAAGAGACATCTGGACTTAATATGCCAATTGAAAAAAAGATATGGAAGTAGTCACCTCTTCCTTAAACCTAGTCTTTTTTTTTTTTTTTTTGAGACGGAGCCTCAAGCTGTAACCCTGGGTAGAGTGTCGTGGCATAGCTCACAGCAACCTCCAACTCCTGGGCTCAAGCGAGTCTCCTGCCTCCGCCTCCCAAGTAGCTGGGACCACAGGTGCCCACCACAACACCCAGCTATTTTTCTTTGGTTGCAGCCATCATTGTTGTTTGGTGGGCCCGGGCTGGAGGGCTGGATTCGAACCGCCAGCTTAGGTGTATGTGGCTGGCACCCTAGCCACTTGAGCCACAGACGCCGAGCCTTAAACCTAGTCTTGAACTTAACACATTACTGTTGTTCAGGGGTTATCATTTCTCTTATCAGTTACATAAACAACCATACCACTAATTAAAGCTACTAATTTATTAATGATTTTCAGTGTTAGGTAATGTTTTATTTTATTTTACGTAATCCCTAAAAATAACCGTGAATAGGCATTGTAATTGCAATTTTAAAGAGGAAAATAGTTATACTAATATATTTAATCATTTTTCCATTCAAAATTTTACAGTTTGGAGGTGACAAAAACCTGGATTTAAGCTCAAGTCTGTGTAACCTCAAAGTCTATGCTCATTCTTAAGAATAAGCTTAAAATTCTAACCGCTGCTTGACTCTTAAGTTTGAAATACACTTTGGTAAATGACTTAGGTTTTCTTTGTTTTGTTTTGTAATTGCTGCATTTCTTATACATATGTCCTTGAAGGCATTTGTAGCCTATCCTTTTTTTTTTCTCTAACCTTCAAGGTTAAAAGGCCCAGTTTAGCTATGACAGCATGGACAGCATTCCTCTTGGTAAAGGAGATGATGGCAAGGTGGCAACTGATTGTGCAGAGTTAACCTTGAAGTTGTTCCATGTTAAATCAGTTTTACTTAGGGAAGTCTTTTCACCCCGAAGGTCTCTTTTACTCTGTCATACAGTCTGCTGTCAAACTAAATGATGCATTTAAATTGAATGACCAAAGATAATGACTATAACAAGGGAGAGACCAGTACAATTACTGTTGTAATGTCATTGTGATATGAATGACCCTGTTCTGTTGGAGTCTTGATATGAGGAGTGTCAAGTCATGGTAACCTGTGTCTTGGCCAAATAATGGTTTCCAGTGGGCTGGCATTTTTAAAAAGTTGCCGAGAAGGTAAGTATTTGTTATCATTCAAGTTTATACATGATCGCAACACTAATTGGAAATAGAATGTAAAAATATTATACTCAATTTCATCATCAAGCTGAATAACATTAAAATCTGTTTCTTACTAGAGCTATATAGTATGGTAAAAATAATTGGAATCATAATCATAACCAGAAAATTGGCTTGGCTACACTGTGAAGGAGAAAGAGACATGAACAAACATGTTCTTCAAAGACAATTGAGGTTGTAGGTTGGATTTTTGTGGTGGAGATTTTGGCATGGTTTCCAGACTACCAGAATAATATCTCCTCTCTAACTCCTGCCCACCATCCTCCCTCTTTTCTTCTTTCCTACCTTTCTTCCTTTTTTTGTTCCTTCCTTTGCTTACAGCATGAAAATCATAGACATTAGTATCGTTTGGTTTTATTGCACAAAAGGGGTTGTTATCATTTTACTTCTACCTTTCCAGTTTCAGTCATTTAAATTTAGCACCTGTATATAGTTGGCTTAAATCAGTTAGTTCTCAAAAGAAAAGGACTACACAACTCCTGTTACTTTTTTCATGCACTTTTGTCCAGGTTTTGTCATTCCATAAGCCGCGGAGAGAGACCAGAAAGTTTTGCTTCTTAAAAATTTACTCAATAACAGTCTGTACATTTTCTTAATTATTTATAAGTAGAAAGCCTCATAATCTTTTTTTATGATATGGTCTTAATGCCCTAGTTCAGAGACTTCACCTCATGAATATGGAATCTATGGATACTAGATTTTGATTTTGTGATTCTTATAGGGCCTTGGATTTGTTCCCACTCATAACAAGAATAGTGTTTTGTTTGGTATCAGGAGAAAAACCTCAAAGTGCCTTCTTTTCTCTAGCAAAATTTATAACTATTTTGCATGTCCTTTTGTTAATTATATATTTCTTTCTTAGTAATGGAATATGTAATTGGCTGCTATTTACTTATAATATTGATCCTAAATTCCTTTTAAGTTTTGATATTTGATAAGATATTTGATAATTTCTTATGATTCAGAAGAAATTAATTTTGAAGTCTTATCAACCAAACTTTTTTTCTTTTTTTTGAGACGGAGCCTCAAGCTATCCCCCTGGGTAGAGTACCATGGCATCACAGCTCATAGCAACCTCCAACTCCTGGGCTCAAGCAAGTCTCCTGCTTCTGCCTCCCAAGTAGCTGGGACCACAGGTACCAGCCACAACGCCCAGCCATTTTTTGGTTGTAGCCATCATTGTTGTTTGGCAGGCCCGGGCTGGGGATTCGAACCCACCACCTTAGGTGTATGTGGCTGGCGCCTTAGCCAATTGAGCCACAGGCGCCGAGCCTCAACCAAACCTTAAAAATAGTTTATATGAAAAATCCCCATATATAGGTCATTTTAAAAAATGGACTTAAGCACTTAATAGTAAGGAATGAACTGCAAGTAAATGTCAGGAAAAGCAACAAGAAAATAGGCATCTCTTTCTTCTTTTTGGTGACTTCTCCCATTGCCTGGATGGTGTTCCCAATCATGCTTCAAGCATTAAAGTACAATTCAGCATAACTCCTTATAATTTTTGTATAGTTGGTTTTTGCTACTTTCTGAAAAGATCCCACTCCTTCCTTACAGCTCAGTGTTGTAGATTTTCTTCTTATCTTTAAGATTTTTTTCTTATCTTTGTTTTTCCCTTCTGCATGGTAACAATCATCATAATAGAATTCCTATTAAAATGTTGATTTTTGATCCTCATCATCCTCATGAATGGTGAGTGCAGGCCTCCTAAATTGAAGTTTCCTAGTGGGGAGCCCCAGAATCTTTGTCTTGGAATAAGTTTTTCTGAGTGAGTGTTATTATACAGAGTAACATTTGAGATTTGTAACCTGAAATGATTGGCTATTTTAAAGGTTCCTCTGTAATTCTGTCCCAGATACACCAAAATTCTTCCTATTGTCCAAAAATGTCTTAAATTTTTCCTGGCTTCGAATGTTTGTCATTTTCCAGTCTCACTTCTGAGTTTCAGGCGTATGTATGTCTGCACTCAGAAAACTTCCCAACATCTCACCTGCCAGTCGAACCTGTTCTTCCTCTCATCTTTCCTCTTTTAGTGAATAGCTGCCCGAATCAGATACTGGGAATGACTTTGATTTCTATCCTTTCTCACTGCATTAATTTACTCCCAGACTTCTGTTTACTATGCCTTCTAAATATTTGTACATTCCACTCAATTCCTGCTTTTACCGCTGCCACTAGCCTTGCGCTGGGCCCCATCATTTCTTTCATCAAAATGATCACAACTTTAATCTTCATGTTTCTTTTGTCTTCTATCCAAGTCCCATGCTTTCCCTTTCTAAGGTGTTGATCCAATCTTCTCACTTCCTGGATTAAAAGTTTTCAATAACTCCCATTTGCTTTTAGTGGAAACTATAATGCCTCAATGTGGCTTACAACATTTTCCTCAAGTTTCCGTACTATTTCTCACCTCTGTACCTTTGTATAGAGTACTCTTTTTTCCTGGACCCCACTCTCTACCCTCTTTTCCCTGATCATTTCTACTTGACACTGGAGTCTCACTTTCTATGGAATGCCTCTCTCTTCACCTCTGGGTTATGGGTACAACTCATAGCAGTGGCCCAAATAAGGAGGAAGAAGGGGTGATCCCAGGTAGCACTACTCTAACATTGTATTTCTTTCATAATATTTTCCAAAATTGGGTTAAATAGCCACCTGTAGCTGCAAGGGAGGCTAGGAATGTAAGTATCTGTCCATGGAAATGCAATATCAAGATCATTACAGACAAATCATGATTCATCAGTGAAACCAGGCAAATTGGAATGCTGTCATCAAGGAAGCAAGGGAAAATGGCTTAAGGGTAGGCAATCAATGCTATTTACTTGGCTTTCCCTTACATATTGACACGACAGGGAGTTGTCTAGCTGGCCTACTCTTTAATCCAGCCCTAGTTATGTACAACCTTCCTTCCCCACCCCCAGGGCTGTTTCAAAGTAAGAAGCAAATGCCTGCAGAGCTCTCCTAGTCAAGGTTAAAGTCTAGGCATCTTGTGTTTGCTGCCTCTTAAGGGAGCCTCTTGCTACTTTGCATGCATGCTACCTGTTTCTGGAGCTGAAGAAACACTGCTTAAAAGGATTAATTTGGCTGGTGCTCCAGAGAATTTGGAAGGTAAACAACTGTTTCTTTTTTGTCAATATGGCAATTAAGAACAGGGAGATTAAAGAAAGAAAAGTAAATGCAGCTTTTGTTTCTACAGTAGACGGATAGGCTAGTGAGTCACTGAATAGGTAATGAGCACCAGAATAGTTGGGGATTAACAAATTCAGCTCAGGGATAAAACTCTCTCTTCTCTCAACTGTTTTACACCCCAAAATACCCAAACACAGCATAGACAGAAGCTTTCCAATTTAGAATTTGTAATTTGTGTTCATTTGATTGTGATATAAAATGTTTTTATGCCAGAGACACAAATGTGCATAAAAATTTGGTTTCAAGTAAAAGGTGATTTTGCTGCAGTAAGAAATGTTACTTTTAGTTTTATTGTGAATACAAAAAATATAAACATGTAGATATTTTGGTAGAATAAATGATCTTAGGGGAGTATCAGTAGTTGATACAAAATTATATTCTCACAGAGTGAATACTAGCTTTAGCTCTGCTGTCCATTTACCTACCAGTGACCTTGGGAAATTGTTTAATCTTTCTGAGACTACTTTCTCCTTGTTTGAAGAGCAGTGATGATGTCTCTTTCTCCTCTGAGTTGTGGAGGGCTCTTTCCTACACTTCATTATGTACAACTGAATGTCCAACGTGTGACAGATGTTTAGTAAACACTGCATATTGAATTCAACAGAAATTTAGTAAAATACAGAATTAAAAATAAAATACATATGTAAAAATATCGTGAATTACTATAAAAATAGAAGTATTATCATTATGTCAAAGAATAAATTCCAACAAATTGGGTTTTAAAGATCCAGTTGGCTTCTGTTAGAGATTCATCAAGGGCAGCATCCAGTTTACAAACTAGTAAGAGTCCCAGCAGGTGGAACAGAACAACTGATTTTTGTAAGGCAGCTTTAGCAGGAGCAGGGGGATAGCGTAGTGCAAACACTGGATTGGGTATCCTCAGATACTGCCCTTGTAAGGTTAAAGCTGTGGGACTGTCCCTATTATGCTGGCTTGGATTTATGAGACTCCTTTTGTTTGGTTGCAGTAAATCTGTCTTTTTGGAAAACTGGCCAATCTGGGGACTAAGCTCTCACCTTTCTCCTAATTTCCCATAAGGTCAGGTATTACAAGTGTACTACTTCAGGTGGGATGAAAGTCTCCTTCCATGATATGAAAGTCCATTGGTTTATAAATGATTGGAATCATTTAAAAAACAACTTTATCATCTTAGTTTTCGTCAAAGACCACTTCACTAGATAAAGGAGCAAATGTGGTCGGAGTGGCTTTCGATGCGCTGCAGTTTTTATTCTCAGCCATGAACAACTAGTCAAAAACTAACTCGCTAAATGGTGGCCACAAGGAAGAAAATTCACCTATTAGAAAATAATTTCTGGACAAGATGATGTGGTGGAGTTTCAGTTCCTAGAAGACTGGAGACAATGTGACCCCTGAGGCAGAATGGGGAGTATTGCTGAGAGGAAAGCACCACTGCAGTTGCTTTTTATCCAGAATTTCAGAACATGCACTCACAAATACCTATCTAATGCCTGCACGCCAGCAGGAGCTACGCAAATTTTATGTGGTTAAACCCACAGGAAAATTGAGGAGGTGGAGAGATGGTCGTGATGGTAGGAGAATCCAAAGAGGAAAAAAAGGACATTTTTCTGGGGATTTGCACTTTAGAAATCCTTTTGAAATATCAGGAGAAGAGAGAAAAACCTTAAAACGCACATTTATTTTAGTGGTTACTCTTGCTTCTCTCAGTTGCTTTTTCAGAGCAGCAATAGTCAAATAAAATTGGTGACTGGTATGAAAAGCCCGCAATAAAACCTCTAAGTTACTATGAAGAGGTCTGATAACAATCAAATGATTAATTTTAAATCATTCATGAATAGTTAATTGATTAATGTCCACAAAAGAATTAGAGTCAACATTGCAACAACTGTAAACAAGAGTGTCACTAAACCGAGAAAATGACTTGTAAATAGAAATGAAAATGGGTAATGATTTTGAAATACTCCCCACTTTGTTTTTCCTTCTTGGTAATTGTCTTTTAATTCTGCAGCCTTCATGATTAAACCAGGACATGAATGAATGTAAGATCTGTTGCTCTAGGGAACAACGAACAACAAAAGATCTCTGAAAGAGAGTCAAATCCTTGACTTTATAGCTCCTAATAGGCTTTGGCAATATTAGTTTTAAAGCTACAGAATGTTTGGAAAAGAAAAACTAGGCACTCTTGAGACGTAAGAGGTTTATAATGGAATAACAGAAGTTGGGCTGGAATCCTCACACTCGACATATGGAATTTACACCCAAACCCACAGTGTTGGGAGGAAATAAGTGGTGACTCATTTTCTTTACCCAAAAGGAGATAAAAATGCAACTAGCCGCATAGAGAGAGGTAATTTGATGTGCCTGGGATTTGGATCCTGATAGGACCTGGAAAAGGGGCCATTGCCAGACACCCTGAAATAGTTGAAAGTAATTTTCATAGATCCGAAGGTAATTAGCTATAGTTTTTGTTTTTGTGATGTGGCTTTAAAAAAACCAAACCTATTACCAATACAAAGAAAACAATCACCCATAATTCCACCAACTCAATAATATGTTTTTCGGTGCTTATTCTCCCAGTAGTTTTACCTATGCCTACTGATGTACGTTATGTCTGTACCTGTATCCATACTTATATCTGCACCTGAATCTCTACTTGCATTTGTGTCTACAACTGTAGCTGTAACTGTACCTATATCTACACCTAAAACTAGGATTGTTACCTGTGCATGATTGTCCTCAGTTCTTACATTTGGGACAAAGAATTGAAACCAAACATCTAAGCGGCAGAGCACCGTGAAAGAAATTTATTAAGGAAACATTATCACCAGACCTGGGGGGTGGGGGCAAGGGTCAAGAAAGATTAACAAGTAATAGTATACTTGGTGGGGGGTGGGGAGGGGGAGGAGCCTGCACACATACCAGAGGACATGGCCTGGGGGGTCTCTTCCAGTTCCCCTCTCCCTTTCTTCTGATTTCTTGGTCTTGAGTCGTCATCCCCCTTGCCAATAAAATGTGAAAATGTTATCTCCTCCCATCAGTTGGGGGGACAGGTTTTTATTTGTTCAGATCCAATGTGTCATGACTTTCTAAATCCAATGGGGAGGAGAGGAAGAAATAGCTTATGTAATAATTTTTAAAATCCTTTTTAGTAATTATTATTGATGATGATTTTATTCCTATTATATTCTGGGACTATCCTGTATGTAATGAAACAAGAATATATATCTTCTCTGTACTTGAGAACCAAGATTCTTGGAAGAAAGGAGAAATAAATACAATATAGAAGAAGTTACATAAAAACAATATAGTTGTGAAAATACACATACATATATGTTTAATATATATGAAATTGAAGCTAATTTGTATATATCAAGCAAATCCACTAAAAAGACCTGAAAAGAACTGAGTAGCTTAGTAATAGTGTATATTTCTGATGATTGAACTGTGTGTTAACATACCAGGGCTTTTGGAAGAAATCACTGATTCTACACATAGAACTGGTATTGTGTGAGTATGGAAAATCTTTTTACACAAGGTAGCAAGGCCACTAACAGAGATTTTTAGCATCACATCAAAAAGAATTATATGTTTTAGGGATTCCCATTGGCCAAATACAGGACCATTTGAGGTTCAGTAAGGATAAGACATGTAATGTACTCATACCTCATGTTTAAATTAATGAGCTTAAAATGATAAAAAACATTAATTTAAAAAAAGAAACACAAAAAACAAACATTAATTAGTCATCTTTTGAAAATGAAAGTGGGTTAATATTTATCTTGAGAAATGGTATATAAAGGGCGGGAGTAAGTATTTGTGTTGCTGTTTTGTATGAACTGTACCCCTGGATGACCAAAATGGCAGATAAGGGTAGTATCTATTTCAAAAATTATTTGGACTAATTTTTTTAAATGATAGAATTAGAATATCAGCACTTTACACAGTAAAATATGCTCAAAGGTGAATTATTTCCACCCAAAATACGAAGATATGAAGTGAACTGGCAGTTTCCCTTATAACACCTTACCTTTTTCTCTCTCTTTGCATGTATGAAATGCATTTTATTACAAAACTGGAATAATATTATAATGATGTTTTCTCATCTTTCTTAAAAAATCACTATATCATGAACATTTCCCTCTTTTAGTATACATTTAGCAGACAATAAAACATTTTGATGATTGTGTGGTAGTCCAGCATGTGGGTACATAACATCAAGTTTATAATTTAAATTATATGCTATTTTTATTGAAGATTTACTTTGCAGTTAATGTGTTTCATTTCTATTATAAATGTCATTTTAACAAAATGTTTTTGTACTAGACTAGTTATTTTCTTAGTAAAGTGTAATTATTAGTTAAACACATATTTTTAATGATATTGATACAAATTGTCCTTCAGAAAAGTTCACTAGCTTGCATCTCCATCAGAAGAGTACAGTCCTCTACATCCATACTGTCCCTTGGGTACCATTGACCCTCAGTATGTGTAGGTTCCAAATTGGATTCACCAGCCGCAAACCAAACATATTTTAAAATAAACAATAAAAAAATTAAAAATTATAGAAATGTCACACAAACCAAGACAGTATAGCAACTATTTACATAGCATTTATATTGTATTAGGTATTATAAGTCATCCAGACATAGTTCAAAGTATATAGAAGAATGTGTGCAGGTTATATGCAAATATTATAACCTTTTAATATGGGACTTGAACATCCTTGGATTTGGGTAGATGCAGGAGGTTCTGAAACCAATGCCCCATAAGTTTACAGTAGAAACAAGAGTAAATTACATCATGTTTCAGGGACAATGAATGGAACATGGTTTTGGAAAAAATGATTCAACTGATAAACATTAATTTATCTGTGGCTTTAAAGCCATGTATTTGGAGGAAAAAACCAAACTGTTTTACCATTTCCGATGCCAGTTTCAATTAGTAGTTGTTACATGTACTTCTCACGGACTGGTTATACATCACAGGGGTTGCATTGTCTCCTTCCTTGGGTTCAATCAATTTGCAACTCAAAGAGCTGAAGAAAGTACTCACATTTCCCTGCTCATTATATTAATAAAGGATATGATAAAGAATATAGATAAGCATCCAGACAGAAGAGATGCCTAGAGCAAGGTGTGTGGGACAGGGTGTAGAGCTTCTATGCCTCTCCAGGCCCAGCAATTCCAGGAACACCCACATGCTCAGAAATCCCACAAGCTCTCTGAGCCCTGACCTTTTGGGTTTTTATGGAGCTTTCATTAGGTAGACATGATTGATCGTGTCATTGGCCATTGATGATCAATTTGACCTTTAGCCCTTCTCCCTTCCTGGAGGTGGAAGAAGGGTACTCACAGTTTTCTCTGACCACAAGGTTGAGTCCCTGGCAAGTACCTTCCCTTTTAAGACTATCCAGGAACTTGTCAGCCGTTAACTCATTAGAACAAAAGATGCTTCTCTCATCCAGGAAGTTCCAAGAAATTCAGGAACTTTGTGTCCGACTCTCTCATCACTCAGGAAAGTACAAAGGTCTCAGCCACTCTGTGTTGGGAACAGAGTCCAGGAGCAAACAGTAGAACAAAAGATTCTCCTACCATCCCTATCTGCAAAGGTCTAGGACCTCTAAAGGGCAGACCTATATACACACACATACACACACACACGCACATATACATCTTTTTCTATCACATCACATTTATTATGTCTCTTTCAGTTTATAGTAGTCATTATTGTGTACCTCTAAATTAAACCTTAAATCAATGCTTTCACTATTTTAAATACTACAAAAGCTAATAAATCAAAGTTTTTTAAAAACATGGAATAAATAAAATACAATGTCTTTTCTGGTCTCATTTATTTGGTAAAAACAATTTATGAGTCACTGGGTACAATCAGCTACTTCAAATTTTTTCTATAAATGGGAGAGATACTATATTTAACAAAATCCACAAGGTTAACCAGCTAAGCATTTATTCTGATGAACTAGTCCAATTATGCCCTTTTGCTGCTTCTGCTATTTAGAGCTTTAAGCTAAGAAAAGACCTATCTTTGGTTTAACATTCTTCTAGAAATTACTAAACACATTTGAGAATAAGCGGCATACTCCCTCCTTGAAACCGTCTTTGACATATACTTAAAGTGGGTTTTGTACTCTGCTGTGGGACTGGAGCTTTCTAAAATGCAGGCCCTGATATCAAGGTTTCTTATTATGGCTGTGGTGGCACTGGGATTGGACAACCATTCATCTTCCTGGCAGAGATTCATTTAAGTGACTCCTAAGTACCTGAGTGTTGAATTGAGCCCAGCCTCTTTGGAACAAGAGGGTCTCCTTGAAGGAGCCAGGTGTGTGCGTGTATTTTTTAAAAAGATTAAGTACTAATATTTAGCAGAGGCTGAGTTCGGATAGTCTCTGGTTAATCTTTCCAGTGATTCCCCAGTAGAAGAGCTCCGTTTTCTGTTAACATTTTTCTAAAAACAACAGTCTTTGCTATTTGAATGTGTTACTCCCTGGGGGCCAGAAATCATGGCTGAGCATCAGGATTATATTTCCTGTCTCTTATCATATAACCGGAGCCTTATTCCAATCAAGTATTGTGAAGTTAATACAACTTTCTTATTATGTATGTGAGAACCTCCGCTCTTAATATTATTCTCCTTTATCTTGCTATTTTTACTCCTTCCATCAGATCTACCATTGTGTATTAAGAAGCTAATTAGATAAAAGATATTTCAGGAATATGATAAAATATGTAGAGAGTCAGGAAAACGTATTAGAGATTTATTAAAGCCCCTTCAGTTTATATAAAACAACAAAGAACTGAGACCAGTGAAGTTATGACCTTCCCGTGTTCACAAAGCAAGTTCACAGCTGATAGTTTTTGTAACTCCACACAGGTTGTGGATTAGTGTACACTGCAATTCACGTGACAGCCATGAATAGAATTCCCTGGTTTATTAATGGCTTCAGAGAGACTAAGTTACCAATATGGAACGTCTAAAGTTATATGCAGATGGTACACACTGCTGTTTGTGTAATTGGTTTTCCAGAAGCACAGATACAGAGCTAAATAAATTGAAAGGTTTCAATATTGTTGCATTGTTATTCATTCCATACTACACTCATGTTTGTTTTGTATTGCTAATATTCAATGTGCTTAGAAATACTTGGAAACATAGAGTATATTTATAAGAGAGCTTTAGTTAAAACAGTAATGAGAGCTGAATTACCAAAATTGATTTTAGTTGTAAGAAGATAGGGTTCTTGGGAAAGTAGAATTTCCTTGCATTCGTGGCGTGTGATATTCTAGTTGTCTTCAAATATATAGTGGGATCTTTTGTTCCACCTCTTTGATTCCTCTTATTTCACTCCTATCTCTCAAAATTAGCAATCTCTGTGTTTTTCTGGATTTTTAAACTTTCTGTCACCGTACTCTTTTTTGTTCACCAATAGTTTTATAACTCCAACAATCATCTCTGCACATCATTCCATTTACTATGCTTTTTGCATCAATTTACTATACATTCAGCTTTAATTTTCTGACTACTGACACTATATGTCTAACTGCCTGTTAAGTAACTCCACTTTGATATTTGCTGGTATATCAGGTTCAGTGTGTCCAAATGTGAATTCATTCTGTCCTCCACATCCTAAAATCAACTGGTCATCCTCATTTTTCTTTTTCTGTTAATTCCACGTATTTCTCCCAGCTATTTCTCTCTAGTTGCTCAGGATCAAAGTCTAGGAATAATTTTTCCTTATCATTTATCCCTGACATTCAAGGAATTGTTGCTGTGAACAAAATGTCTGTGTCTCCACTGAAGTCATAGATTGAAACTTAACCTCCAACATGACAGTATTAAGAGATGGGGCCTTTGGGAGGTGACTAACTCATGAAGGTAGATCCCTCATAAATACAATTAATGCCATTTTTTAAAAAAGGTCTAAAGGAGTTTATCTGCATCTTCTGTCATGTGAGGGAACATAGAGATTCCATCTCTGGGGAACAGGCCCTCCCCAGACACTAAATATGCCAACACCTTCCTCCTGGATTTCCCAGCCTTCAGAACCGTGAGTAATAAATTTATGTTGCTTGTAAGTTATCTAGTCTAAGTTATGTTGTTACAGCAGTCTGAACAAACTAAGATAGTTTTCAAGTCTTACAGGTTTTATTTCTGAAGTATTCTCTCATTCATCCTCAACCTCTATTACAATCCTAATTCATTTCTTCATTAACTCTTTCAAAACCACTGCAAGAGTTAACCGTTGGTCTCTTTACTTTTAAAAGTCTTTGTAAATTACTTTGTAGAACACATGTGATTTGAAACTGCTTAACAGACAGCTTCAGATCATGTAGTCAAAGGCTGCCAATGGTCCCTAATACTATTTTTGTCGAGCTTACTAGTTTTTTTTGGAACTGGCTTCACACTACCTCGCACTGTCTTTTCTTTCACTTTTATACACACGCTCTACACAAACGCTTCTCAAATTTAATGTGAATACAAATCAAATGTGGGTCACACACTGTGGAAAGTTTTATGTCCCTTTTCAGTTCTGTGCTGTTCAGTCTGCAATAGATGTTGTCCTACATCTCTCTATTGTAAATCTATTTCTTCCTCAAAACCGCTCACAGCCACCTATCTGTGAAAGATTACTCGCATGAATTTTACATTTCCTTTGTTTGCTATATACATTGATATGTATATTCTTCATGACACTTAAACTATATTACCTTACGAGATAGTTTCTCAAATAGAATGTAAGGATTTTGAAGACAGGAGTAATGCTTTTATTTCACTCTCTATCACCTGTAGACCCTGCACATTTCTCCTGCAGTAGGTGCTTGGTAACTATTGTTTAGATTAGATTATTCCACATGGTTGAGCCATACTGATGAAAGAAAACTAAAATACTGACTTCAGTTCGTAATTAATGCTTGTGACATTTTCTGTAAACTGGAAAAGCTTACATTCTCTTTAGCTCTGGCCTTTTCAGAAGTATTTGTATGAATTCCAAATATCAAGCTCTGCCCTATTGTTAAAAGAACGCTGGATTTTAAGTAACTTGATGTTTGAGATTGAACAGGAAAATGCTAAGTATTAATATGAGGAAGGCCAAATCCTAGCCCCACCCCAGAAACCTTAAATTGGTACAAATAAGGAGAGGAGGGTGTTCCCACAGCTGAACTGGACGCTTTCACCAAGTTGTTTAACGTATTTCTTGAGAAATACTCTGTGTTCCCAATGAAATGAAATCACTACAGGTTTTTTCAGTTTGTTCTTAACCCACCAGAAGGAATTGTGTCCATTGTTAAGGAGTGGGAATAGCTGGAGCTTTAGACTTAAATGAAAAATGCTTCTGGGCTGCTCAATCAATCATTCACATTTCTTATCCTGTTAGTATATGCCAAGTAATGTGTTACGGATGCAGAACTAAAAGTCACAATCTGTTTCATATAAGCAGCTGAAAATCTAGTGGGAGAGATGGAAAAATAAATAATCACCAATAAAACAATGTGACAAGTGGTCTATTAGGGAAGCTGCAGAGAGTCCAAAAGAATAAGTAGGAGTTGATTGGTACAAGAGGCAGAGGAGGACAGTTCATACTAAGCAGCATTTCTCTTAGTTTCTTTTTTTTCTTAATTACCCCCCTCCAAGGAACATTTTAGAGGCTGTTTTTTTCCTAAATGTCAGCACCCACGCCCAGTAGAACAGTAATACCACAGAGGTATTGAATGTCCTTTTTGTATGGTGGCCTATTAAAGTGTCACTCACTGCTGTGATCAAGTTTTCTCATCCCCTCAAACCAATTTTCATCCCTTTGAGGCAATATGACCCCACCAAGAAAGCTTGAAATGGGGGGACTAGTGTGTGCCTAGTTCTTCTCAACTGATTTTATTCCCCTGGCGTCAGTTTGGAAATCTTGGTACCCTACTGCTCTCCTCTTGTTTACTCTTCCTTGAGCTCCTCTGTTTTTATCTTGTATGGCTTCTTATTGTAACTAACTGGCATGTGGAGTAGCTGTTCTGCATTTAGTAGGCTCAGATTCCGCTGTGATAAGAGAAAAGTGAAAAGTCATAGTGGTTTACCCAAAAGAGGTTACTCTGGGACACCGACTCTGCTCAGTGTCGCCCTCAAGAGCCCAGACTGCTTCCGGGGGATTGCTCTGTCAGCTCTGGGAGGTGGCCCTTGTCCTGGGTGGCAGGAGGAAGGAACTCAGCAGTAAGGAGTGATCATGGGACAGCGGCCTCTTAACAGGGGTATCTGGAAAGCTGACCCACAGCAAGCTTCTCACCGCACGCTGGCCGGGGCTTCGTCACATGCCCACACCTGGCTTCAAAGGTGAAATGTCATCTTTATTCCAGTGGCTGGGTGTCCAGTTAAAATGGAAGATGAGAGGATAGATATTGAGGAACTATTAACAGTTTTTGTTACTCCCTGCCAGGAATTTTTACTTTAAAACAAATATTTTTGGTAGACAAATAAAATTGTAACATTTACTGAAATAAAATGCATTAAAATTACTCACGGTCTGACATTTAACACTTAACAACCTTTAATACTTTTTTCTCCATAGAGTTCTTATCTACCCATGATTTTTATATTGTTATAATTACTAGTCAGATACAATTGTTTCTTTTTCACTTAGGGTTATAAATTATAATTCTATGTTATTATTGTAATCCTTACAATATTAAGAGTTTCAGTATGTTCTAATGTATATTTCCACATAAACTAACTTTTCCTTGTTTACGATAGTTTACTTAATCTATACTCCAAAAGTGGAATAATTGGCTTAAAGGTATGATCGTTACATATGCCTTGAAACACAGTGAAAAATAATTTTCCCAGAAGGAATCTTTTATTAATCTTTTACATGTATGAGGGTGTATGCCCAATTATCACCTTTGTTTATATTATAGATTTTAAAAGATAATGTTAAAACTAGTAGAGTTGAATGCATAGTTTTACCTTACTAACTTATTTTCAGTTAGTTATCTACTATTCTAAAATTTTAGTATTATTTTAATACCAGATTGCCTAAGTATTTCCTATAATATAGATATGGTCTGTATTATAGAATTTGCTGCAAATATTTGTCCAGAGCTATTTTCTTACTATTATAAAATCATCATCATTATTATCATCCTGCCAATCATTCTTCCCTTACATTCTCTTTCAAAATGAATTCTCTTTTTTTAATAGAGACAGCTTCTCACTTTATCACCCTCAGTAGACTGCTGTGACGAAAATGAATTCTTAAGAAAAATAAAAATCTAAAAGAATAGTCAAAATACAAATTGCCAAGTACCAACGAAGAGCAATGTTACAGCAGACGTCGTTTAGCCGAGGAAACATTCATTTTGGTAAATTCCCCTCTCCAGTTAGTTTTCTCTTGGACTCTATCAAAATAAATATCCACACACATATCAGCCTTCAGGGTCTTCTATTTGCTGTGATTGGTGGTTCAATTCATTATGGAACTGGCAGAATACAGTGGTGCCCACACTCCACGGGATGAATGTCAATGTCACAGGTTAGTTCCTGGCACAGCTTTGCAGGGTTGCTATGGGCATGGTCACATGGTCCTGGCTCTGGACATGCAGGCAGGAACTCTTCCATGGCATCTCAACAGGGAAGGAGAGGAACTATAGAGGAAATGGCAATAAACATAGTAACACAAAAGGAATAAGACTGTTCTGCGTACTCACATGTGTGTGACTGAAGTAGTAGCACTCTTTCTCACACATATAATAATTTGTTTTTTCAAGAAAATTGATGCCGATTTGTGCAAGCTAAAACATAGGGAGCAACCTGGGAGACCAAGATGTTGTGCATTACTTATTTGGTACATTATTTAGCTAGGGTCTTTTTTCCTATTCTTTTTTTCAAATAGAAGAAATAATCAACTCCAAGAATTTAATCAGCACTGGGATTTCAGACGGAAAAACCTTTTATAAGTAATTTTTTAATCTGTTACTAAGAAAGACTACGGAAATAAACCAGTTTAAAAGGCACAATCTCATCATGTACAGGACAGTAGGGGCATATTTTATTTAGGCTTTGTGACGCTTTTTTAAAAAAACAAGGTCACTGAGCAATCACAAGTGTCTAATGTTCTCTTATCAAGTGCTACTCCAGTGCTCTGGAGACACAGGACATCAGATGTTTGGCTGCTATTGCTTCCTACCGGAGACAACGTGATATAGGAGAGAATGCACCGGCTCTGAGGTCACCTAAATGTGGGAAAACAGTGCAGCTTCTTTGCTTTCTTCTTCCGTGTTTCTTGGTAAATTTATTAGCCTTTTTTTTTATTAACTGATAGCTGTATACATTAATGCAAACATGGGGTGCATTGTACTGTTTTCATATACAATTTGAAATACTTTCATCAAGCTGGTTAACATAGATTTCATGTCATTTGCTTAGTCATTGTATCAAAACATTTATATTCTAGTTC
>CAUYQV010077185.1:0-37152 GCA_963574575.1 Galagoides demidoff
CCATGTACAGACTCACACTCCAAAGAGTGGAAAGGGAGAAGCACAAATGTCAGCTTCACAATACACAACTCCAAATGGGGTCCCGAGACTTGCGCGAGTGCTTTCCTCAGGTTTCCTTAGTGCCTTCCTTACTGTCTATTAGCATGGCCACTGTCCTCTGCTCTCCTGACACACAACTAATAGGCAAATATGTGGCCACCACTGTACCTTTAATTTATGAATTGCAGAACCTCCAATTATGAAAAATAACAGTCCTGGGCTCTGCGCCTATAGCTCAGTGAGCAGGGCACTGGCCACATACACTGAGGTTGGAGGGTTAGAGGCTGGACCCGGCCTACTAAACAACAATGACAACTGCAATCAAAACCTTGCCAGCTGTTGTGGCGGGTGCCTGTAGTCCCAGCTACTTGGGAAGCTGTGGCAAGAGAATCACTTAAGCCCAGAGTCTGAGGTTGCTGTGAGCTGTGATGCCAAAGCACTCCACCCAGGGCGACGTAGTGAGTGAGACTCTGTCTCAAAAACAAAAAAACAAAAAACAGTACCAACTTCGAAATAGGCAATCTACTATTGTTCTTATTCACCCAAAAATATGATACCTGAATAATGAACATGTATTATCCACAGTAATGTTGAAAACTCCATCTTCTCTAACACTTTTTTTGTGCACAGTACCTCCAAACACCTTATTCATCATCTGTTCAAAGAGAAAACAAATTGATGTTAAATCAAAAGAAAAATGTTCAGTCATTTTGTTATGGTGATTTAATAATTTATATTCCTTGTTTTCAAAATATCTTTTTTGTTTGTACCCACAAAATAATGAGAGTTTGACAAATATGGTTACCTTGGTATTACATACAATTATACAGTTATTAAGAGGAATGGTTATAACAATAGTGGATTAATTTTTGTTAAATACTGGGAGATTTTCCACTTAGAAAAATGGAGATTTTTTTTTTTAATATTTACACCTGAGTTTAATTTAAAAGCATTTTAAAAGGCACTTTGAGCTCACAACAGCTAGAGTAGACAAGAAGAACGGTGGTACCAAAACAGGAATTTAAAGAGGTATAAATTCCTCCCAGCTCTCACTCCAAAGGAACAGTCTGAACACGTACAGAAGGCCGTGCTTCACTACCATAAAGGAAAGTTCAGGAAAAGTGGTCCAGTACCTCTGAACAGAAATGGGAACGAAAAAACAGTATAAAGGAGGTTTCAAAAGCTCTACCAATATTCTATTTTTTATGTTGGGAGGGTGGGGCAAAGATAGTTTATGATAATAGATTAAAGGAATCTACTACCATAATAGACTTTTTTCTTCTAAAGCAAAGAATTATCACGAAGCAATGAGACTCTGACAGAAGAGTCCAATCAATGGGAAAAGAGAACAAAGACACTGAAAATAATAAAATTTCAGAATGCCATGAGGGGAACAGGTACACACTTTGGTGCCAAAATTACCCAACATAGTCACAAAGAAGTGACAGTCCTTTATAACAATATATTGGCTAGATGGCATCAACTACATAAATACTTTATGGAAGTAAAACGCCACCTAAAGAAACAAGATTAGCCTGGTCCATAACCTACTACAAAAGTTCAGATGATAATAAAAAGGTTTTTTTTTTAATGCATCAGCAGGCCTGGCTTTGTCCATCATAAGATGTCCTATTAAGTCACAGAAAAATATGTCCTATTAATGACAGAAAAAAATAATTATAATTAGATAGGGAATTGACATAATAGGGAAATATTAAGTCACTACCATTTAAATTAAGGGAGCATTTTCCACATGTATTTCATTGTCAATGAGCCCCAAAAATATATCTTTTGAGACTCTTCCTCACAGAATGACTCTCAATGACTAACAACCATTTAATCTAATGATAAGTTATGCTATATGATTAACATTGACTATTCTGGTAAGAGAGATCAGTCAAATACATTAAATCCTGGACATAAAATGAAGCCAATGCCTAATCAACTCAATTAAGATGCTGGCTCTTAAGAGTACTATAAGGAAAAATGACTTTCTTCCAAGTCAAATTCATAATCACCATTTAGGCTTTTCAGAGAATGTTAAAAAGCAAAAAAGAATCTTTTACTATAAAATATTTGCTGCCGAGTGGTGCCTATGGCTCAGTGGGTAGGGAGCCAGCCCCATATACTGCGGGTGACGAGTTTGAACCTGGCCTCGGCCAAACTGCAACAACAACAACAAAAAATATTTGTTGCCTATTGGAAGAAAATACACATGGTTGTAGATTTTGTACTTCACGTATTTTTAGCGACCAGCATTTCCTCTAAATGCAACTGGAAAAATCATAGCAAACAATTAGAAGAAACCAAATCTGGTATAGCTGTTTTATTAGCCAGCTTCCTTCTAACACTCTGTACTTGTATCAAGAAGGAATAATAAAAACATTCAATATTCTTCTGTGACGACTGATTTATATTTCCTTCCTTCATTGAACACTCAAGAGCCAGCTAGAATATATTGATCTCTTTGTTCATTTTCTCCTTTATAAACAACTTCCCTTTATGTAATATTCATATTAAAGCATAACAGGGTGGCGCCTGTGGCTCAGTGGGTAGGGCACCAGCCCCATATCCTGAGGGTTGGGGGTTCGAACTTGACCCCAACCAAACTGCAACAAAAAAATAGCTGGGCGTTCTAGCAGGTGCCTGTGGTCCCAGCTACTTGGGAGGCTGAGGCAAGAGAATCACCTAGGCCCAGGAGTTGGAGGTTGCTCTGAGCTGTGTGACACCATGGCACTCTACTGAGGGTAATAAAGTAAGACTCTGTCTCTACAAAAAAAGCATAACAGTTTTAGACTGTTAAAAAAATAAAAATAAGGGCAGTGCCCATAACTCAGTTGACAGGGCATTGGCCATATACACCAACGGTGGAGGATTCGAACCCGATCCGGGCCAGCTAAAACACCAATGACAACTTCAACAAAAAATTAGCCGGGTGTTGTGGTGGGCGCCTGTAGTTCCAGCTACTTGGGAGGCTGAGGCAAGAGATTCACTTAAGCCCAGGAGTTGGAGGTTGCTGTGAGCTGTTATGCCATAGCATTCTACCCAGGGCGACAGCTTGAGGCTATCTCAAAAAAAAAAAAAAAAAAAGTTAGCCAGACGTTGTGGTGGGCGCCTATAATCCCAGCTTATTGGGAGGTTAGAGCAGAAGGATCACTTCAACCCAGGAGTCTGAGGTTGCTATGAACTAGGCTGATGCCATGGCACTCTAGCCTAGGTAACAGGGTGAGACTTTGTGTTAAAAAAAAAAGAAAAGAAAAGAAAATGTTACATACTGTATGATTATAATTATATGACATTCTGGAAAAGACAAAACAACGGGGACAATAAAAAGATCAGCAATTACCAGAAGTTGGGAGGTAAGGTAAAAGATGAATTGGAAGAGTACAGAGGATACTGGTGGACACATGTCATTATACATTTACCTCAACCCCTATAACAGACAACAGCAAGAGTGAAGTCTAATGTAAACTATGGACTTTGGGTGATAATGACCAATGTAGCTTCATCTACGGTAACAAATGTAGAATGTTTCTCTGGTGTAGAATGTTGATGACGGGAGGGACTACACATGTGACACATAAGATATCTTTGTATCTTCCTTTCGATTTTGCTGCAAACCTAAAACTGCTCTAAAAAAGTCAGTTAAAAATATAGAAAAAACTATAAATTAAGCAAAAATGTTACCTAAAAGCCAAAATAGACTTTTTTTTTGAGACAGAGTCTCACTATGTCATCCTCGGTAGAGTGCCGTAGTGTCACAGCTCACAGCAACCTCAAACTCTTGGGCTTAGCAATTCTCTTGCCTCAGCCTCCCAAGTAGCTAGGACTACAGGCACCTGCCACAACGCCCAGCTATTTTTTTTTGTTGCAGTTGTTTGGGTGGCCTGCGCCAGGTTCTAACCCACCACCCTTGGTGCATGTAGCTGGCACCATAACCACTGTGCTACAGGCACTGAGCCCAAAACAGACTTCTAAACATCAGAAGAGTATCTTTCCTCAAGCCCTCAGTAAGTCCCTATTTATTCTTGCTTTTGATACAACACCAACATACATACGTTAATTGATGTTACAATGGATATATGAACAGACACCATCTTAATCAAATAATCCAAGTTAACATCACTGGTCATGACAAATCTAAATCGTGTGCTTCCTGGTAAGATACGGTGAGAGCAGCACAGTATAACCTGAATCTAATAACGAAACATCAAAAAGCCTTGGCGCCTGTAGCTCAGCGGCGAGGGCGCCAGTCACATACACCAGAGTTGGCAGGTTTGAACCCAGCCTGGGCCTGCCAAACAATGACAACTACAACCAAAACGAAACAGCCAGGCATTGTGCCGGACACCTGTAGTCCCAGCTACTTGGGAGGCTGAGCAAGAGAATCACCCATTGTGGCGGGCACCTGTAATCCCAACTACTTGGAAGGCTGAGGCAAGAGAATCGCTTAAGCCCAAGAGTTGGAGGTTGCTATGAGCTGTGACACCAAGGCACTCTACCAAGGCTGACATAGTGAGACTCTGTCTCAAAAAAAAAAAACAAAGAAATCAAAATTGTGGCATATTCTAAAAAATAACTAGCACATTTTTAAAAATTATCAAGGTCATAAAAGAAAAATAAAAACCCTGAGGAAATGTTCTGGACTGAAGGAATCTTAAAGAGACATGACAACTAAATATAAGGCACAGTCCTGGATCGGATCTGTGACCTATAAGGCACATCAATGAAATGGACTAAAATGTGAATGGAGTTTTTAGAGTGGATGCTAACATTGAATCAATATTAACTTTCCGATTTGGAGAGCTCTACTGGAAGAGGATATTAGTACTTAGGAAATATAAGTAACAGGGCATCTGTAACTTACTCTCAAATCATTTAAAATGTCAACAATTAGAGAATTACATAAAGTATACTGGAGCTCTAGTACTATTTCAACTTTTTTTTTTTTTTTAAGATAGAGCTTCAAGCTGCTGCCCTGGGTAGAGTGCCATGGCGTCACAGCTCACAGCAACCTCCAACTCCTGGGCTTAAGTGATTCTCTTGCCTCAGCCTCCCAAACAGCTGGGACTACAGGTGTCTGCCACAATGCCCAGCTGTTTTTTGGTTGTAGTGGTCATTGTTGTTTGGCAGGCCCAGGCTGGATTTGAACCTGCCAGCTCTGGTGTATGTGGCTGGCACCTTAGCCGCTTGAGCTATAGGCACCAAGCCTAGTTCTGCAACTTTTATATAAATTCACACACTTTTTTTTTTTTTTAAATAGTTTCACTGTCACCCATGGTAGAGTGCCGTGGCGTCACAGCTCACAGCAACCTCAAACTCTTGGGCTTACGCCAGCAGTTCTCAACCTGTTGGTTTGCAACCTCTTCTTAACCATGAAAATACACTGTGGCATTAGGAAGGTTGAGAACCACTGGCTTACGCAATTCTCTTGCCTCCACCTCCCAAGCAGCTGGGACTACAGGTGCCCGCCACAATGCCAGGTTATTTTTCAATTGTAGTTATCATTGTTGTTTGGCAGGCCCAGGCCGGGTTCAAACCGACCAGCTCCAGTATATGTGGCTGGCACCCCAGCCACTGAACTACAGGCGCTGAGCCTGCATACTTTTTCTCCCCAACGGAGGTCAGTCTGCCATACTAGTGTAGCAATTCTTACACAGTTCTAATACACACAAACTGTCTCATCCAATTGAGTGCCCTAAATATTCTAAAGAAAATACCAATATACTTTGTTCTGTCTCATATCATGTAATTCTCAAAGTACATTTAGAGATGTACCTGCATGCCATAGCAAATTCCAAGAATAGGTTTGCCAATCGTGAATATTGCTGGGTCAAACCAGGGAGCATCTTCTGCATACACAGAATTAGGTCCTCCAGAGATGATAATAGCACTGTGGATTAAAGGAACGGATTTGGAAAACAGTCTCTAACCACCAATTTTTATACAAAGTCTATGCCCTCTCTCCCTTGTACCACTGAGTTAGACAACACAGATTCAGAGATTTTCTTATGTTTCTGGTACAGTGTAGCAGATTCAGATTCTGTCAGAGATAATATTGTCCTATGCAGCTTATTTTACTGTACTGAAACATTTAAAAATCCAATCAATTTAGCATTCATTTGAGAATAAGCACAGACTTCTAAATAGATACATACCAATGTTTCTATCTATGAAAGCTACTAGGGATCTATTTTAATGGTTTCCTCACTAATGAAAAGAAGCAAATGAGAATTCTGGAGTTGGAGAAAATACAGGTCTTCTGCGATCCTAGGAGAAACAGGTCACAGAAGAACTAAAGGCATTATGAAGGCCCTGGATGGCTCAGAGCAAAATACTCTACAACAAAAGACAACAGAATATAAATGTTGCCTAACTTTGCCTGTTTAAAATGCCTAACATCCTAACAGCTTTCCCTCAGACTGGGAAAAGGGAGCTAACATCAATTTTGTGCTGTGTGCCTGCTCTCAGAACTCAGGCTATACTATAACTTAGCTGCATTATGATTTTCAGAGCCTCAGTTAATTTGGGAGTCAAACAACTGTTATAAAGACCACTCACATAAAGGCATGGTTGTGTGCTTTACTCAATTTAAGGTACACTCAAACTCACTGAGTTTGCAGATAAGACCTAATTTATCTGTACTTTTAAGGAAAATACATTCCAAGATGTAACCAAAATCTACTTAAAAAGCAAATTTATATTACAATTCACTTAAAAATATACAAATTATATTCCCAGGCTTAAAATACATCCAGAAGAACAGTATGACAAAAATAGAATTTATAAAAACTGTTCAGTAAGCTAGGGTATATTTTTTTAATTATAACAATTGTAGTAAGCCCAAAAGCACCCTCTGAACTTTTTATAGGTAACATGAGATACAGCACACAATGTTTGCTACCAGATCTCCTGTGAAAGAGATGGAAAACAATCTACTTAAATGGTAAATGTAAGCTCTTTAATAATACAATTCGAAAGGGGTGGGAGGTTAGCCCTAAGGGTACATCTTTAACCTTGCTTCTTAAAAATACAGAAGCTAAATTCTATAAAACACATTAATAGTCAAAACCTGTAGAATCTGTTACATTTAGTTTTATAAAGAATAACCACTATGTGACTATCCAGCATGTCACTAATCTGCTAAAAAAACTCAAGGCTACTAAGATTCTTAGTACCATGGGGAAAAAAAAAAAAGTGTGATGGACTTAGACAAGGATAAAACTCAAGCAGTACTTAAACCAATTATGAACGTCTTATCTCAATAAATCTTTAGAGGTAATCATTCTTTGATCATTCTATTTCTACCCTACTTTGAAATTAACTTGCAATTACAAGGCCCAATAAGATATAATTAATTCGGCTCAGCACCTGTGGCTCAAGTGGCTAAGGCGCCAGTCACATACACGTAAGGTGGCGGGTTCAAATCCAGCCGGGGCCCACCAAGCAACAATGATGGCTGCAACCAAAAAATAGCCAGGCGTTGTGACAGGCACCTTTGGTCCCAGCTACTTGGGAGGCTGACGCAGGAGACTCGCTTGAGCCCAGGAGTTGGAGATTGCTGTGAGTGATGCCACAGCAGTCTATCCAGGGGAACAGCTTGAGGCTCCGTTTCAAAAAAAAAAAAAAAAGATATAATTAATTCCAAATGCCAATTTTATATATTAGGCAGGCCAAGATTCTAAAAACTCATTGATTAATTTGTCACTCATGTCATAAAACTTTTATTCTAGAAAAAGGGTGGTCAAATAGATATTTCTGGAAGAAAGAATTATAATAATAAAAATCACAGCACTGCCTCAGCACCCGTAGCTCAGTGAGTAGGGTGATGGCCACATACACTGAAGGTGGTGAGTTCAAGCCTGGCCCAAGCCTGCTAAACAATGACAACTGCAACCAAAAAAAATAGCCAGGCGTTCTGGTGGGTGCCTGTAGCTCCAGCTACTCAGGAGGCTGAGGCAAGAGAATCGCTTAAGCCCAAGAGTTTGAGGTTGCTGTGAGCTCTGATGCCACAGCACTCTATCAAGGGCCACATAGTGAGACTCTGTCTCAAAAAAAAAACAACAACACAGTGTTGTAAGTCGTATTTACCTATTACAGAAAAAAGCTTTAGGCAAAAGTTCGATCTAGAAACTGTTTATAATCAAGTGACAGGAAACATTTTTAGATTTTTACTGCCAACTGTTGGCTTTCCTATTTTAAATTGTTTAGTCTGGGTTAGTTTGATGAAGAATTTTTGGGGTTTTTTGGGGGGGAGGAATAATGGAGCTCTGACTTGACAGAGAGCCATTCAGATTTTGCAGTTTTTTGTTTTTCGAGACAGAGTCTCAGTTTGTCACCCACAGTGGAGTGCTGTGGTGTCATAGCTCCCAGCAACCTCAAACTCTTGGGCTTAAGTGATTCTCTTGCCTCAGCCTCCCAAGAAGCTGAGAGTATAGGCACCCGCCACAATGCCCAGCTATTTTTTGTTGCAGTTGTCATTGTTGTTTAGCTGACCCAGGCTGGGCTCAAACTCGGCAGCCTCGATGTTATGCGGCTGGTGCCGTAACCACTGTGCTACAGGTGCCGAGCCCTCAAACTAGTTATTGATGGCAAATCAAGTCGGCTGAATTAGATAATACTCAATGGTCCCTTATTACCCTAAAACTCCATAGATTAAAAAAAGAGCCATTTTTTATCTATATCCTAAGGCTAGAACAGAGTTAAATTTAAACATGCCTTTTCTAATTTTGAATTCACTCCCATTCAGAACCAAGAAATCACCAGGTGATGTACACATGTCTGTGAAATGATTAAAAGATTTCAGGAAAAAAAGAAAAATAACATAGCAACACTGAGCCTTTCTTCCTCCTTTTAAGCAGCCAGGTGTGGTGGCTCATTCCTAGCAAGAGATCTCTCAAGCCCAGGACTTGAGGTTGCTATGAGCTATGAAGCCATAGCACTCTCTCCAGGGCAATGGAATGAGACTATCTCAAAAAAATAAGTAAATAAATAAAATCCTCTTAACCATTTTCACATTGGAAAAAATTTATATTTTAAAGCAAATAAAACATTTAGGGAGAAGAATAGGACATATACTACTACGATTTGAGAGTACTCTGGCATATGGTTAAGCTCAGCACTTGAGACCCAGCCCAAGCAACAGCGAGACTCTGCTTCTACTAAAACTAGAAAAACTAGCTGGGCATTGTGGTCAGTGATTATAGTCACAGCTACTCAGGAGGCTGAGGCAAAAGAGTGCGACTCTGCCTGAAGGGGGAAAAAAAAAAAATTAAGAACCAATTAAGAACTTACACTGCAGTTGTGGGCTTGCTTCTGGACAAAATTCTTTATAAAGAAAGAATACTAATTCCATGAGAAAAAGTGTATCAATAACTGGAAATTGTTAAAGGAAGAATTATATATAAAAGCTGCCTGGACTAAGTCTAAGGGAATAAGGTATTAGAACTAGCCCTTACATTAGAAGTAAGAAATCTTTTTTACACTTTAGAAATTAGTCTCTTGGGTTGAAAAGCAAAATATTTATCATACACAGATTTCTTCTGTATGGAGTATTCTAGCCCATTTCCTATGTAGTTTCCTTCAATTAAACGCTTTAGAGTGAACACATATAAATGGCCATAATAGCTACTCTAACTCTAACCCACAAATTCTATAAAACATAAAATATTGAAATGATAAACTCTTTTAACTGTGAAATTAAAATGTAGGCCATCTTTTTAACTAAAAGCTTAAATGTTTCCTTTTTCTCTTGCTTCCAAATCAGAGCCATGGGAAATTTCTCATAAAGCCATTCCGTATCTTTAATAATAAAATATTCCACAAGTGAAGATCAATCTTCTCATAAAAACATGTGAAAAGTTTACCGGAATCCTTGTTCTTTTATGGCAAATGCTGGTGTCTCCAAGGGGAAGATTTCCGACTGCACAAAGAGTTCCCTCACTCTTCGGTCTATGATTTTCCCATATTGAGCACCAGCATCCAGAATGACAACAGCTCCTTCATGGTTGTGGCAGCCATCCTTAAGGTCTCCTCCAGCATTCTCCAGCTACAAATAGTAACATAAATACAAATTCGTAGTTACAGAATTATGTAAAAACTACGAGCTACTGTTCTTAAAAATAAAATAATACTGTCACTCCAAAAATACACAGAAATGACAACTCAAAACTTTCTGAGTTGCCAAATCATAACATCCTATTTTATTTCTATTATTTTTTTATTTTATTTCCTATATACTTATACAGTCATTTCTTTTTTTTTTTATAACATCCTTTTTTAAAGGGAAAATTTTTAACATATACCTGTATGTGGGCATACTACAAACACTTAAACCCAATAAAAGCTTCCATTTATTGACTGTGGTAGTCATTTTATACAAACACCTTATATGCATAATCCTGGTTTATCTCTGTTACAATCACACTATTATTAATAGTCCCTCCTTTTAGTGCCACATCCAAAGTGTATCAGTTTGAGTTATAAATTTATAATATAAGTTGTATCTATCAGTAATAGCATTACTATCAGAGATGTACTGATGAGAAAACAAAAAGCTTGATGGTAGAGTAGAAGCACGGCCAAGTTCACTGCATTTTAAAAGTTCTTCACATCATATTTCTCTCAAGTGTACACTGACATTTTTCTGGAAATTAATTTGGCAGTGTCAAATTACAAACTTTGTATGCAAAAATATTTACCTGGAATTGGCTTCAAAATAATTTGAGAAAGTGAGTGGGTATGAACAACACTGCCCAGGTACTGGAATCACTGAAGTTGGGTGACAGGTACACTAAGTTCATTGTAATAGTCTGGTCATCATTCTTTTCTATGTATTTTAAATTTTACATAAGAAAAAGCAATAAAAACACATACCCTAGAAATCCATTGAGAGTAATAATATACAATAAGATCCCATTTTAATATAATTTGTATAAAAGTACAAAAGTGTATATATAAAAAAAAGAAAAGAGTATGAATAGATACACACCAAAATACTAACCAAGCTTAATCTTAAGTGAGGGAAGAAGTGATTTTAAATTTTCTTTTATATTCTTCAATATAAGTATTTACAATGTATTTGAGGCACTCCAACCCTTACTGTAAAATTTGCACATAAAAAGCTTAAGACAGTCATTTAGCCACGTGTGTAATTCTTTCCACTCCTCCTATGTCTCCACTTATCTATAAAAAATAAATGCAACTAAATTGAAACAACCCGAAACGACCCGATTAACAACTGCAGGCCCACATGAGAGAAAAACACAATTAAATTCAAGGAGGGAAGTGGACAGAGTTAGTGAATTCCCTAACTGGTACAATGTGGGGGTACAGGGCACACTTCCTGGAGGAAGGATATCTACAACTTGGTCTCTACCTTACACACTCAAACAAGTAACCTAATTGTGTGCACCCTCTTATTCACCCAAGATAAAAAAAATTTAAACATAAATACATGCAGGCCTCACAATACCACTAAACCTTCCGTAGTAATGAAAAAGCAACAGTCACACTCAACTACACACTAGGACTGGTGAAAGGGAGCTAAGCATGGAAAAAATTACTCTGGCCAGAAAAATGAATATTTTAGTGATATAAATATTCAATAATGTAGAAAAGAAAGATTACAGAAAAAAAGTGAAGCCTCTCTCCTTTCAGACCTTTACCCTTAGTCTTGGTGTACATGTACACATCCACACTTAGGGAATTTCTCTATAACTCCTTAACTCCTTTTAAAGAATAAAATATTTTTGAAAGAATATTGTGTAAATTCCTCAAGACTCAGTACCATTATCACCTTTGTAATTTCTACCAAATCCAAGTACAACCTGTTTTTTAACATTATAGGCAAAATTCTTTCCTGCGTGGTCCTGACAGGAACAAATCAATTAGCACGGTTTATACTAAGGTTTAGTTAACTAAAACCAGTCTTCAACAAACAATCCTGAGTGAAAAAACCTTAGTTGCATCAATGTAGAGACAGAAGAAATTCAACATCACAAGACAGAAAAATCTAGTACATCTAAAAAATCTATAGACAGCAGAACCTTCATAGCTGACCACTTCCCTATACTGACCACCTCCTTTAGATGACCTAATTTTCGTGGACCACATGTACATATCAATACAGTAGGCCTACTTCCTTACGCTGACCATTTTGTTACAGTCCCTTGGGTGGTCAATTTACAGAGGTTCTACTGTATGTATTTTAAGTAGCAGGATCTCAACATCACCCAGGCTGGAGTACAGTGGCACATTATAGTTCACGGCAGCCTTGAACTCCTGGCTCAAGAGATCCTCCACCTTATCCTCCAGAGGGCTGGAATTACAGACGTGAGCCAAAGTCTAAGCCATAAAATCCATTAAAAAGCCATAAGTCTAAATGCTTAAGGTAGACACCTCTTACGTGCCTGCCATGAGGTCCTCATAAAAAAGTAAAATGTTCACAAGGATATCTTTTAAGATCAAGAAAAAATATTAAGGAAAAAACTAAACCACACTCAGGTACTAGCTTAAGTGTAGGAGTCAATTAAAGAACAATAGATACACTGGGAGTAGGTTTGCCCATGCCAACAGTACACAGGTGACAAGGGACCTCATCAACTCTCAAAACTTAGAGGCCAGGGATCCCTTCCCGTACAAGACCCACTATACAGAGCAACTGCTGGGAAATGAATCAAAATTAAGCAGGACAAGAACCAGAGAGAAGGAAAAGAGAAGGGCCAGACTAAAGTAGGGCAGACCCAGGAACCCTTAGAAAACAAGTTGCCATAATTCTAACAGAAGAGGGCGCTCTATAAAGATATCTGAACCAAGCTTCTTTCTAAAAGATTAGGACAAATATATTCACATAAAAAAAGAAACTAAAAATAAAAAAGGGAATAAGGAACAGCACAATATCTCTACAAGACAGCAAGCTAGAGGGACATATTCAAACAACAGATCAAACTAAAGTGTCCCATTTCCACTGGAGTGAATATGAACGTTACAGAAAGCATTAAAGTACATGGATCAAAACTAAACTATGAACCCAGAATGACCAGACCTGAGACAGTCCAACACAATTATTAAGACTTAAAGAAAATAACTACTAAAAAGAATAAAGAAAGAAAGAAAACCACTTTTGGATATTTCAGATTAAAAGCACACATGATTAAATTTATGACTATGTAGGTGCTGTGTCGTTATCTGTTTCCATGTTTTATCTTAAAATAAAAACATTTCTAAAATAAGGCAAAGGAAAGGAATTAACCTTTATTTTGCACCTATTATTTCAGGTGCTTCACGTATTCTTTTATTAATAACAATGTGGATTTCTATGTTCAGATGAAGAAAATGAGACTCAGATACTGTAATACTTGCCCAGGGACACATTGGCAAAAGCATGATGTAAAGCTATGTCTTTTCAAACTCCAAAACACTTAGCCTATAGAAGAAAAGTGGGTAAATAAGCATTACAGTTTTTGAAAGACTACCTTCAAAGTTATTTCATTTTTTTAAGGCATTTTTTCCTCCCTCACTTTATTTATTTATTTGCTGCAGTTTGGCCGGGGCCGGGTTTGAACCTGCCACCCTTGGTATATCGGGCCAGCACCCTACTCACTGAGCCATAGGTGCTGCCCCAAAGTTATTTTAAATACGGTATATTGGTACTTAAAAGGAGTAAGCTTCATTACTTTATAAAGTTTGCTTATGAAAGTGAAATAACATTCTACCGATGTATAAAGTACCTATATAAATGACATTAGAAATTGAATTTCATTAATACTAAACTTACTCAGGTAACTCCCCTTTAAAAAAATCCTTCTATTTTAGAAATCTTCAGATATTAGAGGCCAAGTGCAGTGGCTCATGCCTGTAATTCTAACACCCTGGAGGACTATAGGTCGGGAGTTCAAGACCAGCCTTAGCAAGAGTGAGACCGCCCCTCCATCTCCACAGAAAAACAGAAAAATTAACCAGGCACAGTGGAACACACACCTGTTTGTCCCAGCTATCTGGGAGCTTGAGCCAGAAGAACTGCTCAAGCATAGGAGCCTGACATTCCAGTGAGCTATGACAACGCCACCGCACTCTGCACTCTAGCCAGGATGACAGAACAAGACTTGGTCTCAAAAAAAATTTTTGCAGCTGCCAAAATTAAGTTTTAGGGTTACAAGAGATGTTTAAAACACCTATCCACACATTTTAGTGATCTGAGATACTCAAGTACCCAGAAGTATATTAACAGAAGATTACAAGTTTGACCATATTCACTTATCTAGTTTCATCACATCTACGATTGGGGGGGGGGTAATACATTTTCTTCACAAAATTATCCAATCCCTCAACTACTTTGGAAATGCTGATTTATTTTACTGAGGTCTTTTCATTCAAGAGACCACCATTAAGTGAAGTTTGAGCCTACAATTAAAGGGTTAAATCAAAAAGTTAGACTCTGGCTGTTGCTACCCTACCATAAGCTTGTTCCACCCTACAAGCACACAATGTCATTTTATTCTACTACTGGTGATACTAATCACTTTGTTAACATACCCGTGTGTTAAGCTTAAAAAAAATCTGATTCTAGTTTTCCTTCTGCTTAAAATCTTACAGTGACTTTACCTTAGAATAACATTCAATAAATAAAATCTATCATACTTTCCAAGCCCCAAGAGGCCCTGGCCTACTCTCTAGCCTTAAGTTAAACCCTCCTTGGTTCTAGAGTGGTAGGCAGTCTCAGACATGCCATGTGAAGAAGCTAGACATTTTAACATATCTTAAAATTTCTAGGAGGACCAGGCATGGTGGCTCACATCTGTAATCTCAGCACTCTGTGAGGCCAGGGTGGGTGGATTGCCTGAGCTAATGGATTCCAGACCAGCCTAAGCCAGAGCAAGACCTTGTCTCTAAAAATTAGCCAGGCATAGTGGCAGGTACCTGTAGTCCCAGCAATTTGGAGGCTGAAGCAAGAAAATAGCTTGAGCCAGTGAGTTTGAGGTTGCTGTAAGCTATGACACCACAGCACCCTAACATGGGTGACAGAGTGAGACTGTCTCAAAAAAAAAAAAAAAATTCCTACTTGGGCGCCACCTGTGGCTCAGTGGGTAGGAGGCTGGCCCCATATACTAAGGGTGGTGGGTAACCCAGCCCCAGCCAAACTGCAACAAAAAAATAGCTGGGCATTGTGGCAGGTGCCTATAGTCCCAGCTACTTGGGAGGCTGAAAAAAAAGAGAATTGCCTAAGCCCAGGTACTGGAGGTTGCTGTGAGCTATGTAATGCCACAGCACTCTACTGAGGGCGATAAAGTGAGACTCTGTCTCTATTAAAAAAAAATTCCAGTCAGTGCCTATGGCTCAAGGAGTAGGGCGCCAGCCCCATATACCAGAGGTGGTGGGTTCAAGACCAACCTGGCAAAAAAATGCAAAAAAAAAAAAAATCCCTACTAGCCCAATCACACAGCTATCATTGCCAAGGTGACAGTTACTCATGGAGTTATAGTTTCAGAAACGCTTTTCCTTAAGAGAACGGTATTCCCAGAGTCTCTTGTGGAATTTTGCTTGGAGCAGAGAGATGTTCCAAGGCTTCTGGGGAAGAAACAAGAGGTGAGCTCAGCTAAATGTCATCTGGGATACTGCATTTTATGAACAGCTAGTAATCCCTGGAAAAGTAGTGGCTGATTATCCCTAGTGTTAGGAATGGACAAGTGCAATCCCTTAGTATTTCAGTCAGCAAAATATTTAAAAGCAACTTGAAGTAGTACAGAGTTCTGGTTTTATTTATAATAAAAACTTCCATGGACATCTTCTGGTAAGAGGAAGGAAGTGCTAGTATCAAAAAACTTGGAGATTGTCAGTGGCCTAAAAAAATTCCCAGAAGCAGCTGATTGCTCTCTAGAAACGCTGAATCAAAATTCTTGATGGCACAGAACTTGTATAGAAAATCCAGGCCTGGTCAACTCAAGTCAAAAAGAGATTCAGAAGAGTCAGACTAAACATGAAGGATGCTTTAGAAACATCAAAACTAATTTATTTCACTCTTTTTTTAATTTCAAAATCTTAACGGTGGGTGGGGTTTCAAACGTCTCTGGTTACATGGATGGCTTTTGGATCCATTGGTCAGGGTTGTTAAGTATGCCCAATACCGAAACAGTGTTCTCTATACCCATTATATTGGTTTTCATCTGACCTCTCCTCCCCTCTGCCCCCCGCTGGGTATTTTACTTTGAGATATATTTGTAAGTGGCATATGATTCTTGAAAGTCTGTCCAAGTAAGTCTTTCTATGTATAAGAGGAACATGACTGGCTCTGTGCCCATAGCACACTGGTTACGGTGCCAGACACATACCCCAAGGGTGGCAGGTTTGAACCCAGCCCGAGCCAGCTAAAACAACGCAAGAAAAATATAGCCAGGCATTGTGGTGGGCGCCTGTAGTCCCAGCTACTTGGGAGACTGAGGCAAGAGAATCACTTAAGCCCAAGAGTTTGAGGTTGCTGTGAGCTGTGATGGCACAGCACTCTACCCAGGGCGACAGCTTGAGGATCTGTCTCAAAAAAGAATTCTAAGTATGGTTGATAGTTACACAGTTGTTCATTTTATGTAATAAATATATTAAATGCCTTTAGGAAGTGGTGTTTATACTTAAGAACAATCTAGAAGTCATGAAGACATCCCTGATGCAATAATGTACAATACTGAATCTATTTGATTGTAACACTTAGCAATCAACTGTTTCATGTTATCTAAATTAGTCAGACTTCTGTGCCATTTGTCTTATAGTTTCAACACATTTATAGATACTAAACAATAAACAAAAACTGTAATCTTTTTTTTGAGACCACCTCACTTTGTCATCCTCAGTAGAGTGCCATAGTGTCATAACTCACAGCAACCTCAAACTCTTGGGCTCAAGTGATCCTCTTCCATCAGCCTCCCAAGTAGCTGAGACTATAGGTGCCCCCCACAACACCCAGCTATTTTTAGAGATGGGGTCTTGTTCTTGCTCATGGTGGTCCCTTCTGAGCTCAGAGAATTCACCAGCCTCAGCCTCAAAGAGTGCTAAGGAAGATTACAGGGTCCCAGCCTAAAAATTTTAACCTCTTTATTTATTTGACTTCATTTTTCTCTATCTCCTTTAATCTGAGTATACAACACAGACCTATAATGGAATCCCCTCTTATAGTAAATGACTATGTTTTAAATTTTCTGTGTTCAGGCGGTGTCCACAGCTCAGTGGGTGGGGCACTGGCCACATACAGTGAGGATGGTGGGTCTAAACTTGGCCCGGGCCAGCTAAAAAAACAGTGACAACTATAACGGCAACAACAAAATAGCTGGGTGCTGTGGCCGGCGCCTGTAGTCCGAGCTACTTGGGAGGCTGAGGCAAGAGACTCGCTTAAGTCCATAAGTTTGAAGTTGCTGTGAGCTGTGACACCACAGAACTCTACCTGGGGTAACAGTGTGAGGCTCTGTCTCAAAAAAAAAAAAAAGTCTGTATTCAATATATTCAGAATACACAAGTCTCTCATGACATAGTGCTGTTTTAGCCTTTCACTGCTCTTGGTTTGTTAGTAACTTCATATACTGAGAAAATTCTTTCCCCTAATGAGATTTCAAGCCAGTAGGTATTCTATTACAGGCTCCTACTTAGTTTTTACATTATGTGGGACCAACTCACCACCACTTTTCATTGGTTCCAATTCAATTATTTTTCTTCCTGAACTGAAGCAATTTGTTCTACCTAATTAGAGCTTCCTTTCAACTATCAAGCATGCCTTTTAGTTTTTCCACAGCCATCCCAACCCTCTTCACCTGATCTATAAGGCGCCAACAGTGCCTTTCAAGTTCATAGGGGCTCCATTCCTAAATAAAACGAGCACAATTTGAATGCACTACCGAAATCAAATTTTAAAAAAGCAGTTACCTTTTTAGTTCATTCAGCTTTAATTTTAGAATTAATGCAATATTTAACTGACTCAGATACTGCTTTTAATATCCACTTAAAGATAGCCAGATTTCAATACATAGATCCTAACTATGGAATTCGTTGAAGAATTCCATCTTCTCAGGTATACTAAATACAGTTCTAATGTATATAATCTACACATTACCAACACTAAGAAAATAAAGCTACATCTTTCTCTTCTAACTTCAAGGGAAATTAAGTGAGCCCAGGATCCTAATTTCTTTGTGCGTGTTAGAGAGTTTCACTTTGCTGCCCTTGGCAAAGTGGCGTCGTAGCTCACAGTAACCTTAAACTCTTGGACTCAAGTGATTCTCTTGCCTCAGCTTTCTGAGTAGCTGGGACTACAGGTGCCTGCTACAATGCCTGGCTATTTTTAGAGATGGGGCCTCACTCTTGCTCAGGCAGGTCTCCAAACTGTGAACTCAGGCAACCTGCCCACCTTGGCTTTCCAGAATGCCAGTATAACAGGTGTGAGGCACCACACATGGCCAGGATCCTAATTTCTGAATCAATTTTTAAACCAAATCAATACCAATTATCCTTGAGTTTCAATTATCCTAAAATTTGTCTTTCAAAAAAGTTAAGGCAATGTTACTTCGTTGACACAATACTTAAGTAGCTAATTCTAAATTAAGAAAATCGGCACTGTTGGCTAAAATTATGTTGTTCTTTGTCTCATGATTTTTAAATCCCTAAAAGCTTTACTATGGTTAATTTTTCTATTCAGTAATAAACCATTAGGCAGCCGAAAAACAAAGTTGTATCTAGATAAATTTAAACTAGTATCAATCCTGGTGGCATCGTAGCTCATAGGGCGCTGGCCACATATATACAGGCTGGCAAGTTGGAACCCGGCCCAGGCCAGCTAAACAATGATAATTACAACAAAAATAATAGCTGGGCATCGTGGTGGGTGCCTGTAGTCCCAGCTACTTGGGAAGGTGAGGCAAGAGAATTGCTTAAGCCCAAGAGTTTGGGTTGCTGTGAACTGTGACGCCACAGCACTCCACCCAGAGTGACTTAGACTGTGTCTCAAAAAAAAAAAAAAAAAGATAATAAACTAGTATCAATCAGCCAAAATCAATCTGCTTATTTCCTTTTTGGCGGGGGCTAGGTTTGAACTCGCCACCTTCGGCATATGGGGCCAGCACTCTACCCTTTTGAGCCACAGGTGCCGCCCCAATCTGCTTATTTCTAAAAGTAAGCAACATGTACATAATAAAGGCTGAAAATTCAATAACAACCAGTGTCACACTACTAAAATACTGATTGGTAGGAAAAGTTTAGAACTATATTCTGTCTTGACAAGTTCTGTTTTGTTAAACTCCTCAGGTTTTTTCTTACATTTTTCCTTATGTCCTGACTTATTCCACATCCTACCAGGACTGAGATCTATTATAACAAAAAAAACACACCACCAACAAAATACAGGGAATGATCTGTTGCTTCTGTTGCCTGAGCTACAAGGCAGTGGTACCATCATTGCTCACCGCAATCTCTAATGTTGTATAAGTTTCTTAGTTAAGACCATAAGTCTCTGTTTTATCTTAAATGGTTAAGGAAAGTAGCCTGAGAGAAAGAAGAGGGGGAGGGGAAGCTAACGTCTAATCCCAGCTGTTTCCCACTAAGAAGACATAACAGATAAAGGTCCTTTCCAGCTCTAAAATGCTATGTATACCAGAGATGATATTATCTTTAGAAAATGCTGGCTCAGCGCCCATAGCACAGTGGTTAGGGTGCCAGCCACATACACTGGGGGTGGCGGGTTCAAACCCGACCCAGGCCAGGTAGACAGCAATGACAGCTGCAACAAAAAATAGCCAGGCGTTGTGGAGGGCACCTGTAGTCCCAGCTGTTTGGGAGGCCGAGGCAAGAGAATAGCTTAAGCCCAAGAGTTCAAGGTTGCTGGTGTGGCGCCTGTGGCTCAATCGGCTAAGGCGCCAGCCACATACATCTAAGGTGGCGGGTTCGAATCCCCAGCCTGGGCCTGCCAAACAACAATGATGGCTGCAACCAAAAAATGGCCGGGCGTTGTGACCGGCGCCTGTGGTCCCAGCTACTTGGGAGGCGGAGGCAGGACTCTCACTTGAGCCCAGGAGTTGGAGGTTGCTATGAGCTGTGATGCCATGGCACTCTACCCAGGGGGACAGCTTGAGGCTCCGACAAAAAAAAAAAAAAAAAAAAAAAAAGAGTTGGAGGTTGCTGTGAGCTGTGACGCCACAGCAGTCTACTGAGGGTGACATAGTGAGACTCAGTCTCAAAATAAATAAATAATAAAAATAAAAATGCTGTGTATAAAACTAATAATACTTTTATAATTTTAAGTCCCTCCCTAATTTCTGTAATACAAAGGTAGAATTTAGAAAATCCTGACAACAGAAATATACCAGAAATAGAAATCAAAACCAGCTCTTTCTCAACTTTCAATTTATGAACTACGATACAGATCTAACAGGTCCCATCAACGTATGAAATAAGCCAAGTACAATACCTGTACTTCACTGAGAGAAGAAGGTTCAGTGGTAGGCTACACAAAAATGAGACTCCTGCTCAGATTTCCAGGAGGACCTCTTATAAAATTAGTATTTCCCCATATCTAAACATTACCTTAAATGTTTTCTATGATCAACTGCATGGCATGGTTCAATTGTCAGAATTTCCCCCCTCCCTATAGGAGTACATAAAATAATCATAGATTTGAGAAAATAAGTTAATTTCCTAGGTTGTTCCTCTTGAAAGTGCTTTTAATTCAGTCCACATCTGTTAACACAGTGTTTTAAAAATGCTTAATTATGCTATAAATCATAAAGAACCTTGATAAAAATTAGCTAATTAAACTTAGGCTCAGACATAGGAAACTAATCAAGATTCTCTTTAAAATCCCAAGTAGAGCAAAACAAAAACATACCAGTTAGGGGGGGAAAATCGTATCTTATCACTCAGAAAATTTGTAAATTGAATCTTGTACTTCCTGCTGTCACTTAATGTGAAAAAACTCCTCCCAAATGCACTATGTATCTTTTAATGCCTGTAAATTTGGCATGAGTCCCTCTAATGCCCTAGCTGTTATATTAGCTTAAAGGTGATCTACCCAATGAATTAGGAAACTCAAAAATTTGAGAACGAAGACAAATTCTTTGCAAGTCTAGTGTATAGGAAAAAGCTGTACGAGGCTTACATTTGCTTCTCACGTTTGATTATTCAGCTTTATAATCCTGAGAACGAAGAGCTTCAACTATTTAATCACACATATATCACAAATGCCTGAGTTTAAGAGAGTTTATCCCACTACCTTATAATCTTTATTCATTTGTTCGACTAAGATGTGACGCTTAGGCAACAGTTTCCTCAGAGAATATTAAAATTTCGCCCGAATAAGGCACTACTTCTGACGTAGAACACCAAACCCCCAAGTTTAGAATTCCATATACCCTACTAAAATTAAGTAATTTCCTAAAGCTAGGCCATAAAAATAACAAATGGAGGCACACCTTCTCACTTAAGTAAATCGCAATTTAAAACTGTGCGGTTTCCCGCTGGCAAAACAGACTTGGTGGAGGTCGGAAAGAACTGCGGACCAATGAAAACTTTTAATAAAGTAAAGAGAAGGAGCCCGTTCCGAAGCGGGCGAGTCGGAGGCGAGGAGGCGCAGCAGCGGCCCCCGCGGGAAGCTCTCCCCGCTCTGTCCATCAAGATAGCAACTTTCCAGCACCTCGAACTCCCGACTCCCAAACACTCGGCGTGCTGGCAGCGGCTAGCGTCCCAGGGAGGGACCCCGAATTAGGAGAAGCGGGTTACCCCACAAATGAACAAGTAAAACAGAGCAAGCTGGGGAAGGAGGACGGGAACTGGATACACTCTATCCCCTCGTAGAAGCACGCGGGAAGGAGGGGACACAGAGCGACTCCGGGACCGCCGACCCCGACCGGAGGCAGATCTGGGAGGGAGCAAGGGTGCTAGGGCGGTGCGACCACGCGGGTCTCGCCGGGAAGCGGCCTCGCCACCACGGACCCCCAGGCTGGCGTGGGGGAATGGGGCGGGCCTCACTGGGGGCGGGCGGGAAACCCGGTGGCGGGAAGACCAGAGCCCAGCCCAGCTGGAACGCAGCACCGGAGGCCCCGACCCTGCCCTGTCTTCGGTGGGCCCCGGGATGTGCACAACAGGCCCCCAGCCACCCGAAGGCACGGGGGGAGGGCTGAAGAAGCCCCCCTTGCCAAACACACGCACACAACTCCCGTCGCCTACCCTACCCCCACCCTGGAGCTGCGCGCTGCGGGCTGAGTCCCCCGGAGGCGCGGGGGAGGCGCGGGCCGGCACCGCGGCCACGGGGAGCTGCTGCCCTCCCCGACGTCCAGACCTCCACACGCAGACAAAAATCAACAAAGCGCCGCCGATCCCGAGGAGAAACCATGCCACAGGCCCCGACCAGGGACTCTCCGACGCGCAGCCGCCTGGGCCGCAGGGCTGCGCGGACGGGCTAAGGGGGCGGAGAAGGGCCCCGCGCGGTGGCACCTCTGCCCATAACCAGACCTTGGAGACTGACCTTGGAGTCTCCGTTGCACAGAGCCATCTAGCCGGAGCCGCAGCGGGGGCGGTAGCAGCTAGAGTACGAGACGGGGCGGGAGGGTACCGGAACGGTCGGCGCCGCGGGCCGTAGCTGAGAGGGAGGCCTAGTCGAGGAGCAGCCCGGCGCCGAGGGAAGCCAGCCGCCTAAGAACCGCCGAATAGAGCAGCAGCCGCGCAGCGCCGGCCCCAGCGCCGCGGGAGAGGAGACCAGTCGCGCGCGCTGCCCCCGCCTCCTGCTTCCGCCCGGGCCCGCCACTGGGAGGAGCCAGAGCCCACTCGGCTTGGCAGCCGAGCTGTAGATTAGCCCCTCTGCTGCCGCCAAACCGGCACGCCCTCGAGAGGCGGGGCCAGCGGCTTCTGGCCACGCCCCCTGATCCCGCCCCGTCGGCAAGGCCCACCCCTATGGGAAGAACCCGTCGGGTCTCAGGCTTCTGCTCTCCGGAGGTGGGGCCCGCGGCACCAGGCCCCGCCCCTGCCACAGGCCTCCTTCGGGACGAGCAACAGGCCAGGCGCCCGCCTCGGTCCGGCCCGCCCTTGGGAGGAAGAATCTGTGCCCTGTCCCGGGAGGAAAATCCGTGGCGCCTGGCCTCACGCCCGCACAGAAAAATGCTGAAGTCGTCACCCACTTGCGATTAGCCGGCTTGCTGCCTCAGAGGGCTTCCCGAGGCTCCTGGCACCCAGGAAGAGGCCTGCCGAGAGCTAGACTCGTGGGGGAACTCTCAGCCAATGGCCTGGCCTTAACTCGGGTTGCCAGACCTAGGGGAGGCCAACGCTGCTTTTGATCGTTTTGTAGTCAACATTTCAAGGGACGCCGATGTGGGATTCAAAAGTTCTACAGTGGGGCTTGGCGCCAGTAGCTGTGGTTAGGGCGGCCACATACACCAGAGCTGGTGGGTTCGAATCCCGCCCGCGCCTGCCAAACAATAATGACAACTGCAAGCAAAATAAAAGCCAGGCGTTGCTGTGGGCACCTGTAGTCCCAGCTAATTGGGAGGCTGTGGCAAGAGAATCGCTTAAGCCCAAGAGTTAGAGGTTCCTGTGAGCTATGACACCAAGCACTCTACTGAGGGTGACATAGTGAGAGACTGTCTCAAAAAAAAAAGTTCTACAGTGGGTGCAGATTTTATAAAAAGAAGGAGGCATAAGGGCGGCAGTGGGGTGGGCAACTGTACCAGAGGACTTGTTCTGAAGCTCTTTTTTTTGCACAGCAAACTGTTTTGGATTGTTTGTGGAGATGGGGCTGTAGTCAACAACGATCCTCCCCTTGGCAACCTTGAAGAGGAAGTAGTTATTTTGAATTTCATTACCTGGGGGCCTAAATCACAACTGCAGAGTAATCATGCTTGGAACAGCTTCCGGTTAACAAAGTCTTTCAACTTCAGTTGTTATAATGCAGCCAGTATTTGTTGTATTTATGCTGTGTAAGAGCCAAAGTAAGACTACCCTGACTTTCAAAAACTTGCCTATTTTAACCAATTCTAAGAAAATGATGATGTTCTTACTCACTTTTTACAAATGAGGAAATTGTAACAATGGCCCATTGAAATGTGTCTCTGGGTAAAGAAGGAAAGGGCTCCTCTATCTGGGGGAAAAATAGTTCATTAGTGAAATATATACAGAAACAAAAGGTCTAAGGGCCCATTGGGCTTCAGAGTCAAAAGTATTTCACTTACATTTTTTGGCACTAAAAATTGAATGCTTGAACTTTCCAAATCCATGGATACTGGGTTCTCTGGATAGATCTGTCTGTATGAACAATACAGAAAAATAAAATGTAGTAACCAATAGGAGAGTCTCAACCTACATAAACATCCACTGCTAATAGAATGCAATGTGATATGATGTACTGGCATTAAGAATTGGCTAAATCTCATCTATATTAGATAATGCCTAATTTAAATATATTCTAATGCTCACTTCTCTTTATGGCTAAATGTGACCCAGGATCCATATACAAATATTTTAAGTTCTTCTTCAACTTTTCACTTGGTTGACCCCTTATAGATTATAATCTATAATTATCCTTCCAATGCCTTGTAGAGTTGCCTTTTTATTTCTATGATTACTTTTGGTTGCCTTTGCTTGCTCATCTTCCTATGTCTATCCTTAAGGAGTTTTAAGTGTTGGATTTCTTTAGATGTCATATTGGGTCCTAAACTCAAATCTGAAACAAAACTCTCTCTCCCAAACTTCTGTGCCCAGTCTCATTGCCACCATAATTTTAGGAGGGGAAACATTTAGTCTTTCACCAGTAACCTGGGTTTTATGAAAAGTTCAAAGGGTTTTATGAAAGTTCCTTTCTATTCCTATTTTTGCTGACAGTTTTTTTCTAATCAAAAATGGATGCTGCCTAATGCTTTTACTGTGGCTATTGAGATTGTTAGAGTAGGAGACTAAGACCCAATGTAGGGTATAACAGATTGGGTGAAGGAGTTAAAGTAAACAACCGTCAAACAGAAGCTAACTAGAGGGGATGGTAACCATGAGCAAGAACCAGGTTCAACTAGCTATCCCTGTCAGCTCTCTCTGTCACCTTACACAAACCTTGCTTAATTATAATGTCATTTGCATTGCAATTTTAAAATTGCTGTCCTAGAAATCACCATGATAGTTCCAAGACAATATAAACTATGAAAATGGGGGGAAACCCAATTCTAAGAATTACTATCTAAATTCTTAATAAAAGCCAACTCCTTAGTCTGGAATATTCCTCACCTCAATAAGAAAAATTATGAAGATCTAAAACTACTTCTTGACCATTGCCAATGGCTCATGTCTGTAATCCTAGCACTCTGGGAGGCTGAGGTGGGTGGATTGCTTCAATTTAGGAATTTAAGACCAGCCTAAGCATGAGCAAGAGCAAGGCCCTGAGATCCCATCTTTACTAAAAATGGAAAAACTAGGGCGGTGCCTGTGGCTCAAAGGGGTAGGGCACCGGCCCCATATGCCGGAGGTGGCGGGTTCAAGTCCAGCCCAGGCCAAAAACTGCAAAAAAAATGGAAAAACTAGCTGGGCATCAGGTGGGTGCCTGTAGTTCCAGCTACTCAGGAGACTGCGATATGAGAATCTCTTGAGCCCAAGACTTTGAGGTTGCTGTAAAATACTACCCAGGGTGACAGAGTGAGACTCTACCTCAAAAAAATTAAATAAAAATTAAAAAAAATAAAACCCCTTCCTCTCAGTGTAGCTCTTCTTTTTCAAGCCTGCTCATGCTTTCTCCTGAGAGTGTACTTTTGCTTTTGACAAAAAGCTGTTAGTTGCTTGCTTGGCCTACATGGTACATCCTGAAAATCTTTTCCCAGGAAAAACCTCTACTCAGGGGTTGAAAGCAAGATGACAATGTTGGCTTTTCCCCCAGTTTTTTAATGTGATAAATTATACTGATTTTTTGATGTAAAACTGGCCCGGCATTCTAAGGATAAATCTCAAGTAAACATGATGAAATTTCCTTTTCATATGTTAGATTTGATGTGCTAAAATTTTGGTTTTGAATTTTTGCATCTATGTTTATGAGGAATATTGATTTGTATTTTTCTTGCAGTGTCTTTGGTTTGGGTATCAGGGTACTGCTGCCCTCAAAAAAAAAAATAAATTTTGAGAGTCTATGAAAAATCATTACTATCTCTGGAAGAACTTACATAGATTTTGGTTTATTTCTTCCTTAAATAGTTGTTAGAATTCACCAAAGAGGTCAGCTGGGCCTAGAGTTTTCCTTATGGCAAGGTTTTACCTAAAAGTTCCATTTTAAAAAATAGATAGAGGGCTAATCAAGTTATTTATTTTTTTCTTGAGTAAGCATTGGCAGTTTGTCTTTTAAGCAGTTTGTCCACTTCACCAAAGTTGTCAGATTCGTTGGGATACAGTTCATGATATTCCCTTATCATTCATTTGACATATAGAATCTGAAGTAAATGTCAACTTTCTTATTCCTGATATTGGTAATTTCTGTTTTCTCTCTATTCTTCCTCATCTATATGGCTAAATGTTTATCAATTTTATTGATATAAGAACCAGTTCTTGGTTTCATTTACTTTCTCTATTTTTATGCTTTCAATTAATATTTCATTGATTTCCCGATTGATCTTTATTATTTCCTTTCTTCTTTGTGTTTAGTTTGCTTTTCTTTTCTAGTTTCTAGAGTTGGATTCTGAGATCAAATTTGAAACATTTTTTTCTATTCTAATATAAGTGCTTATAAATTTCTCTATAAATACTACTTTAGCAATGTCCCACAAATCCTGATTCATTTCATTAAGTTCAAAATAGTGTCTGATTGCTCAATTGATTTCTTCTTTGACCCTTGGGTTACCTACAAGCATGCTATTTCATTTTCAAGTATTTGTGGACTTTCCAGAGATATTGCTGATATTGGTTTCTAATCTAATCCCATTATGGTCAGGGAATATATTTAGTATAACCTGAATAATTTCAAATTCTCTAAGACCTATTTTATGACTCAGAATATAGTCTATCATGGTAAATGTTCTGTGTACACTTGAAAAGAAAATGTATTTTGCTCTTCTTGTATGGAATGTTCTATAAAAGGTAAAGGTCAAGTTGGTTGATAGTGTTGCTCAAGGCCTATTTTATTCTTGCTGATTTCTGTTTACCTGTTCTACCACAAGAGGGGATATTGAAACTTTAACTATAGTTATCACTTTTCTTCTTATAGTTTCAGCAATTTTGATTTCATATATTTTGTTGCTTGTTACTAGGGTCATAAAGGTTTATAATTATTATTGATCACTTTACCACTATGAAATGATATGAATATGTAATTGACTAGTCACTTTATGATTATGAGATGGCAATCTTATCGCTGGTATTATTATTTACTCTAAAATCTACTTTGTCCAATATTAATATAGCCACGCGCCTTCTTTCTTGACTAGTATTGGCATGACATATCTTTTATATCCCTTTAACCCATTTGTGTCTTTTATGTTCAAAAATGTTTCATGTAAGCAGATTATTGTTGGGGCTGGCTTTTTTGTCTAATCTGCCAATTTCTATCTTTTATTTTTTTAAATAAAAAAGTTGATTGTAAATTGAGCAATAATATGCAAAAAATGTAGCATTCACATTGTCAGGTAAGAGCATGTCTATCATAGAATGCTTTGACTCTGAGGTTCAGTATGGAGGCATCAGTTAACTTTTTTTCCCAAAGTCTCAAAAAATAGACAATATTTATAAATAAAATAAAAGATAATTACAAAAAATAGATCATGCCAAATCTTATAGAGACTAGAAAAAAGAAGAAATACTTCAAAATCACTCTACTTCATCTGGATACACCTGATATTAAAATTGGAAAAAATATATTATTATAAAGGGAAATTACAAACATGTTTCACTTATAAATGAGGATGCAATATCCTAAACAACATATTAACAAGTTGAATTAAAAAGTAATGTTCAAGTAATGTACTTTGGTCAAAATTAAATCCAATTTATGTGAGAATTAGTCACTATTTTCTTTTTTTTTCTTTTCCTTTCCCTCACCCTCTCCCTCCTTCTCTGTCTGCTCTCCCCTTCTTCCATGCCCCACCATGTCATTAATCGTCATATCAAAGTTGAATACATCAGATTCATGTTTCTCCATTCCTGTGATGCTTCACTAAGAATAAGGTTTTCTATCTCCATCCAGATTAATACAAATGCTGCAAAATCTCCATTTTTTTAATGGCTGAATAGTATTCTATGGTATACATAGACCACAGCTTACCAATCCATTGCTGGGTTGAGGGGCATTTAGGCCGTTTCCACATTTTACAACTTTGATATGAGGACAAATGTCCACTGGGGGAAAGATTCCCTATTCAATAAATGGTGCTGGGAGAACTGGATATCCACATGTAAAAGACCGAAACTGAACCCGCCCCTTTCTCCACTCAAAAAAATTGATTCAAGATGGATAAAAGACTTAAATATAAGGCATGAAATGGTAAAAATCCTCAAAGAAAGAACAGGAAAAACACTGAAGACATTGGCCTGGGGAAAGACTTTATTAAGTCTTTCCATTCAGTAAAATATTAGCTGTGGGTTTGTCATAGATAGCTTCAATCAATTTAAGAAATGTGCCACCTATACCTAAACTCTTCAGGGTTCTAATTAGAAAAGGATGCTGGATTTTACCAAATGCTTTTTCTGCATCTATTGAGAGGATCATATAGGCTTTGTTTTTACTTCTGTTGATATGGTGGATAACATTTATGGATTTACATATATTAAACCAGCCTTCATCCCTGGGATGAAACCTACTTGATCGTGATGTATGACTTTTTTTTTTTTTTTTTGAGACAGAGTCTCACTATGTCACCCTCAGTAGAGTGCTGTGGCGTCAGGGCTTACAGCAACCTATAGGCGATTCTCTTGCTTCAGCCTCCCAAGTAGCTGCAACTACAGGCACGCGCCACAATGCCTGCCTGTTGTTTTAGCAGTTTGGCAGGAGCCAGGTTCGAACCTGCCACCCTTGGTATATGGGGCTGGTGCCTTACTCACTGAGCCACAGGTACCACCCCAGATGTATGACTTTTTTCATGATAAGCTGTAATCTACTGGCTAGGATTTTGGTGAGAATTTTTGCATCTATATTCATTGGTGAAATTGGTCTAAAGTTCTCCTTTTTAGTTGGGTCTTTTCCTAGTTTTGGTATCAGGGTGATGTTTGCTTCATAGAATGTGTTGGGGAAGATTCCTTCCTCCTCAATTTTTTGGAATAATTTCTGCAGTATAGGAATAAGCTCTTCTTTAAAGGTTTGATAGAATTCTGGTGTGAAGCCATCCAAACCAGGGCATTTTTTTGTTGCAGCAATCATCTCATTTCTTTTCTGAATGTATTTATCCTTGTTCGTTTTTTACAAGATTTTTGTTTCTAGTCCTTATCTTAAACATTGTTATTATTAAATTTTAAGCCTTTTTAATTTTGTGAAGGCAGAAAGTGGAAACCAAATAAACACGTGTATATATGGAGAAAATAAAAAAAATTGTATTTACTTAGAAGCATTCAGAATGTCAACAAAACAGCTGCAACTTTTTTTTTGCAATTGCAGAGTGGGATTCAGTTAACAGAACAACAATTATTTCGTCTAAGCTGCATCAGAGACAGCTGAAGATGAAAAAAACTACCATCCCATAGATAACTAATTTGTGCTGTGCACCCACAAGAACCTGCTTTAAATGTCCATGCCAATTTCCAACCCCCATACTGTACCAGGCAAGGTGAGTCGCTATGGAAAATACCACCAGGACGGGGCTATCTAAAGACACATCTGGTAGTGTGTTAACTATACAAAAAGGGACACCACACTGTTTAAAACAAATGTTAAACAGCCTTATATTTCAATTATTTTCTTTAAAAGGAGTGAGCTGTGTACAGGGGGGTTAAATACTTCATAGAGAAGGAAAAAAACTGCATGAGAACCAACTCATTCATCATCTTCTTCTTCATCCTCTTCATCTTCCTCCTCTTCCTTCTTTTTCTTGCTTTTTTCAGCCTTGACGACTCCTTTTTTCGCTGCATCAGGCTTTCCTTTAGCATGCAGCAATATCCTTTTCATATTTTTCCTTCAGCTTTGCAGCCTTCTTTTCATCAGGCTGCTTGTCACCCGCAGCAGTGTTATTCCACATCTCTCCCGGCTTCTCTACAACATCACCAATGGATAGGCCGGGATGTTCTCCTTTGATTTGGGGGCAATACTCAAAACAGAACAAGAAAAAGGCCGAAGGAGGCCTCGTGGGTGCATTGGGATTCTTGAACTTCTTTTTTGTTTCCCCTTTAGGAGGGATATAGGTTTCCATTTCTCTTTCATAACAGGCTTTGTCTGCCTTTGCTATATCTTCAAATTTTCCTTTCTCTTTAGCAGACACAGTCTTCCACCTCTCTGAGCACTTCTTAGAAAACTCTGAGAAGTTGACTGAAGCATCTGGGTGCTTCTTCTTTTGCTCCTCCCGACAAGTTTGCACAGAGAATGCATATGATGACATCTTGCCTGTCAGCTTCTTAGGATCTCCTTTGCTCATGTTTAGTTATTTTTCCTCAGCGAGGCACAGAGTTGTGCCCATCCTGCTCTCACTTGTCCTGGCACTGTCTCTATAGAGCTCAATGTACTGCAATGGCTATGTCCAATTTTTGTCTTTTAATCAGAATATTTAAACCATTTACAGTTACATTTATTTCTATAATCTAGAGACTGTCAAGCATTAAGCTGAAGCAATTAAAGGACTTACCTATCTACTTCTTGTCTGTCAGGACCACTGATTTGTTTTGGAGGGGGAGGAGGGACAGGTCTCTTTCTATTGCCCAGGGTTGGAGTGCAGTGGTCTGATGATAACTCAATGCAACCTTGAACAACTGGGCTCAAACAATCCTTTCACCTCAGCATCCCCAGTAGCTGGAGCTACAGGCATGCACACAATGCCTGGTTAGTTTTTTTATATTTTGAAGAGATAGGGGTGTTACTATGTGGTGCAGGCTGGTCTCAAATTCCAAGGCTCAAGTGTTTCTCCCACATTGGCCTCCCAAAGTGCTGAGATTACAGTCATGAGCCATGGCACCTAGAGTGAGTTTTGTTGTTTGTTTCAGGCATGAAAAGTAAACCCAGTCCTTGTTGCTCCATCTTTGGCAGAAGCAGAAGTCTGGAGACATAATGGTAAGTTGAGGCATCTTTTTTCTGGGGTGGGAGGACAAAGTTCCACTATGTCACCCTCAGTAGAGTGCCATGGCATCACAGCTCATAGCAACCTCAAACTCTTTGGCTTAAGTGATTCTCTTGCCTCAGCCTCCCAAGTAGCTGGGACTACAGTTGCCCACCATGACACCTGGCTATTTTTTTGTTGCAGTTGTCATTGCTGTTTAGCTGGCCTGGACCGGGTTCGAACACGCCACCCTCAGTGCATGTGGCGGGTGCCATAACCAGTGCTATGCACCAAGCCAAGTTGAGCCATCTTAAACCTACAAGGTCCTCCTTCCTTTACCTATCATACATATGTTTTTGTTAAGGGAGAAGATTGCCTTGAATTTATAATATAGGTAGCAGAGAGCAGTGATGCTGATTCTTTTAAATATAATTATTATGATTTCTGGGACTAAAACATTTTTCAAGATATATTTGATAAAACCCACAGATAGAAATTTTTGCATGACTTTTCAGATTTGGCATGTATCATTATCATAAAATATTTATTTCAGATATAATCTATGATTATCTTATTTCATCTTTCAAAAAAATTTTTTTTTTTTTTTTTAGAGACAGTCTCACTTTATCACCCTCAGTAGAGTGCTGTGGCATCACAGCTCACAGCAACCTCCAACTCCTGGGCTTAGGTGATTCTCTTGCCTCAGGCTCCTGAGTAGCCGGGACTACAGGTGCCTGCCACAATGCCCAGCTATTTTTTGTTGTTGTTACAGTTTGGCTGGGGCCAGGTTTGAACCCACCACCCTACCCATTGAGCCACAGGCACTGCCCAAAATGTTTAATATTTTTAACCTCTCATTAATAAGAAAATTAACTTTCAAAATTAGGAAAAATATTAGTTGTCAACTTAAAATATGGAAGGAGGTAGTTTTCAAAATTCTTATAGGGTGGTATGTGTTTTAAAAAATTGAAGACAACTGTTCTATAATATAAATTTGATCATAGATCCCCTGCTCAGAATCTTTTAATGGCTCTCATTGCTCTCTGAAAAAAATGCCAAACTTCTAACATTGCTTCTTGGGTACTTGGAGATTTGTCTAACAACTACTTACCTTGTGGTCTGCTCTCTTACCACTGCTATTAAACTGCTTCAGTTCTTTTTTTTTTTTTTTTTTTTTGCAGTTTTTGGCTGAGGCCAGGTTTAAACTCACCACCTCTGGTATATGGGGCTGGCGCCCTACTCCTTGAGCCACAGGTGCCACCCAACTGCTTCAGTTCTTTAAATATGACACATCTCTCTTGTCTCAGGCCTTTTGTACATAACTATCTTTCCATTTCCCTCCCCATAATTCTGAAGTCTTGGGTTACATGCCTCTTCCCCTTGTGATCCCATAATCCTTTTCCTGTGGTTAATCCTTACCACTCTGTATTATATTTATATGTTTACTTAATCTCTGTGCCCAGGGAAGCCCTGGAAGCAATATCACCTCAGTAGCAACAGCAAACCCAGCACCCTAATCCTGGTTTCTTAATACTATTCTTCAGTAAGAGGAACAAGGGCTTCTTAGAGAAATGGCTCATTTCAGGATGAAGGCAGGGGGCAAGGTAATAGGAACATCTTGTTGTACCAGAAGTAAGGAAGTGCTTAAAGAACAATGGAATGTGTCAGAAGGATGGAAAACTCTTATTGAAGGAGATTTTGCTGACCACATCAGGGACAGTATCTCAAAATAAACAGGGTAAACATTATATCCAGTGAATTAACTAGGAATCCATTATTCTATGCCAATATAAATAAATGAATGATTGGGCAGGGCCTATGGCTCAATGGAGTAGGGCACCGGCCCCATATACTGGAGGTGGTGGGTTCAAACCCAGCCCCAGCCAAAAACTGCAAAATAAATAAATAAATAAGTGAATGAATAATTAAATGAAGAGAAAATTCTTCCTTATAATGGGAGGTCAACTAGTAAATTTAAAACAAATAACAAATTAGAAAATCATTATTTTGTAGCCACCGTAACTAATTCAGGCAAGAAACAACAATGGATGGTAAAAATTAGTGAGTAAAAGTTACATAAGAAACAGGTTTTATTTCTCAGGGCCTGTGGCTCAAGTGGCTAAGGCGCCAGTCACATACACCTAAGATGGCAGGTTCGAATCCAGCCCAGGCCCACCAAATAACAATGACGGCTGCAACCAAAAAATAGTCAGGTGTTGCAGCAGGTGCCTGTGGCCCCAGCTACTTGGGAGGAGGAGGCAGGAGACTCGCTTGAGCCCAGGAGTTGGAGGTTGCTGTGAGCTGTGATGCCACAGTACTCTGCCCAGGGGGTCAGCTTGAGGCTCTGTCTCAAAAAAAAAAAAAGAAACAGATTTGATTTACATTGTCTCAAAGTATCGCCCACAAAATGATTATTAATTATGTAAGGAAAAAGTGTAAATTAAAAAAATTGTAGACAATTTTTAAAGACATCTCACTAGATACAGTATTACTTCAGTTGTGTCCTATCTAAAGCGTATAACCTGAATCCAATCCTGAGTAAACATCAGACAGACCCTAGAGGCACATTCCACAAGATAGTTATAAGTAATTGTTTCAGTTTATCTCTTGCTATGTAACAAACACCCTCAAACACAGTGGCTTAAAATAACATTTTTAGGGCAAAAGTTGCCCTGTTGTGTCAGCTGGCATAATCCAAAGCCCACCCCACTAGGCCTCAGCTGTACTGCCTCAAAGACCAGGAGCTGGAATCCTCTGAGGGCTTTCTAACTCACACCTCTGACACCTGGGCTGGGAGACACAGACAGCTGAGGCCTGGAACAGCTGTGGCTCTTCTAGCATCTCTGTGGTCTCTTTACCATAGCTGCTTCAGAGTAACTTGCTTTCCTTTATGTCAAATCCAGAGTCTGGGGATTTGTAACATGTAAACATTTACATGTTTATTTATCTCTGTGCCCAGGGAAGCCCTGGAAGCAATATTACATCAGTAGCAACAGCAAACCCAGCACCCTAATCCTGGTTTCTTACTAGAAGAGCATCTTCTGGTATAACAAGATGTTCCTAGTACCTTGCCCGCTGCCTTCATCCTGAAATGAGCCATTTCTCCAAGAAGCCCTGGGTAGGGTGGGGAGGGAGAGAGAAGTAGGGGGAGTTGAGATACCTAGTGCCAGGTAGAAGCTGTTTGGTCTTTTCTAATCTAGTCTTAGAAATCACACAAAAAAAAAGAAATCACACAGGTTGACTTTCCTGCTTCTTTTCCTTGAGTGAATCACAAGACTGACCTTGATTCAAGGAGGGCATTCTGGATGGACATATGGAACCGGAAACACGATGTGATGCCTGAAATACAAACTTAGCCACAGTAATTTTATAAAATGAAAGTCAAGAGAGGACTGAGGAGCTATTCCCTATTGAAGCAGAGTAGAGACATGACAAGTGGGTGAAATACATGATCCTGGATTATATCTTTTTGCTACAATAGAGATTACTGGGGGATTGGGGAAAAAAGGCTTTTCTAGTTGAAGAGTATGTGAGCATTTTTTGTACTGTTATTGCAGCTTTGCTATAAGTTTGAACTCACTTCAAAATTTAAAAAATAAACTGTAAAACTCTTTGTTTAGGCCGGGTGCAGTGGCTCACACCTGTACTCCTAGCACTTTGGGAGGCTGAGGCAGGTGGATTGCCTGAGCTAAAGAGTTGGATACCAGCCTGAGCAAGAGTGAGACCTCGTCTCTACTAAAAATAGGAAAAACTAGTTGGGCATTATAGCAGGCGCCTGTATTCCAAGCTATTCTGGAAGCTGAAGAAAGAGGATCAATTGAGCCAACAAACCACAAAACTGAGATTCAAACCAGGCCAATTCACTGTAGCTATTTTGTTGTGTGTTAAGCATTCAAAATATACTTTAACAAATGATCTCCAAAGGCACAGCTATCACTGGACACATTTTAAAGCAGAGCATTTTTCCTGTCACCACTGTCTCTTTTTTTACAGCGCTATGATTTTTTTTTTTTTTTGAGACAGAATCTCAAGCTATTGCCCTGGGTAGAGTGCACACACACACACACACACACACCACATTTTGTTTATTTCTTCATCTGCCAGTGGACATTTGCATTGCTTCTTTCTTACTGTGAATATTGCTGCTATTAAGATGTTCATATATGAAAAACAGAAAATGTAAGAATGAAACACAATAATGCACAATAGCTCACAGCAAGATGAAGAAAATGAAGCTCTCTGGGTTCTAAAATATAGTACGCTGTGTGGTGCTTGTGGCTTAGCGGATAGGGCACCGGCCCCATATACTGAGGGTGATGGGTTCGAACCTGACCCCAGCCAGCTAAAACAGCAGTGACAACTGCAACAAAAATAGCTGGGCGTTGTGGAGGGCACCTGTGGTCCCAGCTACTTGGGAATCTGAGGCAAGAGAATCGCTTAAGCCCAAGAGTTGGAGGTTTCTGTGAGCTGACGTGATAGCACTCTAGGAGGGCGACAAAGTGAGACTCTGTCTCAAAGAAATACTTAGAATGCTTTATATAAAGCATACTATATATTTTTGTGAGACAGAGTCTCACTATGTCACCCTCTGTAAGAGTGCTTCGTGTCACAGCTCACAGCAACCTCCAACTCTTGGGCTTAAGCAATTCTCTTATCTCAGACTCCCAAGTAGCTGGGACTACAAGTGCCCTCCACAATGCCCAGCTATTTTTTTTTTTGTTGTTGTTGTTATTGTTGTCATTGTTGTTTAGCAGGCCCTGGCCGGGTTCAAACCCACCAGCTCCTGTGTGTGTGACCAGCACCCTAACCACTGAGCTACAGGCATTAATCCAATGCTTTCTATAGAAATTTTTGTGTAAGGATAACATTTTATGGAGAATTTTATAACTTAGGAATTTAAGCTGTTTTCATATACTAAAATCACTTATCTTTAAATCATGTCCATGAATTTAGCATTCTGGCAATAGCCATCATAATTCATACAAGTACAGTATAAATACTGTATAAGCTTCATGTGTAGTCTATGCTTGATGTTCTAAATTTCAACATGGTTCTAGTAATGAGCTCTACATTCATTCAAGATGCCATGAAATTTGAGTTGGCTAGGAAAAGAGTAGCATGACCAAAATTTACTACAAAAATTTCTCAAAGATGAAATTTCAAGAAGTCCCTTTCCAAATCTACTTCCATTCTTTGTAAAAATGTTTTCCCTAGTTACTCAAAGGAAAAATCCTTCTCTAGAAACAATTTGTTGGAGGAGGTATAACCAGTTGTTCAGGATTTTAAAAGGCTTATAAAAAATACGAACGTGCATTATAAAGCTACACAAGGGAATTTTAGGGGAGGACAAACACGTTTATCCAACATTCACTGAATGTCCTTCCTTTCTCTCCTCCCTGGTCTCCCATTCACACATTTGTTATTTCTTTCTTCATCTTTCTCCACCTCTTAGCCAACTTAACACATTTTCTTTTGTCTGTCCATCTATCACTCATTTTTCTCTCTGCTCTTTAATTGCCTACAACAAATATATCAAAAAAATGTTTGGAGGGCGGTGCCTGTGGCTCAAAGGAGTAGGGCGCTGGCCCCATATACCAGAGGTGGTGGGTTCAAATCCAGCCCTGGCCAAAAACTATTAAAAAAAAAGTTTGGATATAGGTAATGTGTTTGTTTAACTTATGTTGAGTCAAATAATAGATATGAAAATACTTTTAAAGCACTATAAAAATATTAATTTTCAAAATATAATCCAGTGCTCAGCATATTACCAATACTCAATATATGGCTGTCAAATGATTTAATAAAGCATATGAACTCTGCCCTTGTTTTTATTTATTATTATCTTTAGCTCCCATATTTAATCAGAGGATCTGGGCAGTTGCAGGGTTGTCTCTCCATCCATGGCCTTCCCTGGAGTTAAGTGTCCTGCTACAGCACACGGATGCAGCAGCATCCAAGAGTTTTA